>JAQQAE010004522.1:0-18660 GCA_029823295.1 Pseudamia nigra | reverse complement strand
AGGCCGCATCGTTGTATAAGCCGCAGGGTCGGCAATGTGTGACAAAAGCCGCGGCTTGTAGTGTGAATATTACGGTAGTTAAATGTTTATTATTCATCATTTTTATGCCAAGTTTTACAGTTTCACTGCAACTGAATATCTGCTCCAAATGTCGGTTATTGGCCTCCTTTACTACTAATAATCGGTATCAGTATCAGCCCTGAAACACTTATATCGGTCAATCACAAATGTAAACTCTTCCACATGGGGTAGTAGCTCATCCTCAGCCTAGTGTGCACTTGGAAAACCTTTCTGGCTGAGATTCATGGCCTCAGACATGGAGGTGCTGGTTCACATTCTGCTGCAAACATCATACGTGACAGTGAATAGCTCTGGTTGAGACCAGCCTGCACTACTTACCAGTAGCAACGACTACCAGACTCTGACTCTGGTCATACAGGGACCAAAAGGCCTTGCACAGCGGGCCATAAACTCGATACTCCTGTACAACATTGAGTTTAAAAAGGTCATGGTGACTCAGGATCTTCAGAACCTTCCAGTATATTGCTGTGTGTGGAGATGCATGAGGTCAGAATAAGCCCAAAATGGCTTATGTTTATAACTACAGGAGCATTTGACATTTGAGAACTTGTAACCTGATGCTGAAGCTGATATCAAGTAATGCAGTATAGCTGCCAAACAATCTTTGATTAACCAATTGCTTAGTCATTGTCGTTCTGTTTTTTGAAACTGTAAAGCAAATAAGCAGTATAAATTGAGATTTCATTTAACGCACTTTCCATCAGTTGAGTTTTATTTCTGCATTCTTTGTTTTTTTTCATGTACTGACACTTTCCCAATATGTACACATACTATACATGTAAGCATACTCATTTATAGCCATTGGAAAATGACTGTTTTGTAAAAATCTTAAAAAATAATGTTTTAGTCAGACCTTGCATGGTTGCATTTCTTCTTCTCCTTTCGGCTGCTCACCTCAGGCGTCGCCACAGCGAAATACCAATGATTCACATGTTTGGTCTGGCATAGGTTTTTTACGTCAGATGCCCTTCCTGACACAACAAGGGACAAATTCCTTTGATCCTCCCAATATACTTGTATATACTGCCTTTGATCCTTTGATGCATACTGTATATGTATATGCATCAAAGGATCAAAGGCAACAACATTTATGTGGTATTATAGTGAAAGATCAATTTTCATTAGCATTATACAGTATAGCTTATTAGAAACTGAGTTTTTCTAATGTGGTCTAACTGTAGATAAGGTTGACTAGTTTGATTTCAGAAATAATGGATCATTATAGATGGATGGTAACATGATACACAGATGTGCAGATTTCACTCAGGTTTGACAAAGCAGAAAATAACTGTGCAGTACCGGTAGTTACTTTTGGCCTGAACATGAGCCCATCATAACAAAGACATTAGGTTGATATTGAGTTCATGCAGCATCCTGAGGAATGCCTGCTCACTTTCAACCACAGAGGGAATTCTTTTCAGTTCAGTTTTACAACTGCAGTATGTCTTCCTTACAGATGACATACATATGACTTCCTTACATATTAATGTCCACTTTGTTGATTATGGCATAATGGTAAATATTGTACCTGTAAACAAATATATTTGTTAAATTTGTCTGTGTAGGAGCCACCAATAATTTTAGAATTTGTTGTTGCACTGCCCACTACTTGACGAGTCATAACTTCTGCCCACATTTGCCATCTACAATTGATCAGTAGCTGATGAGCAGCAGGTTCAGTACCTGGTTGTTCTTTGGCCGCAAAGTGCATGAATTATGTAAGAATGACTGTACATAATCATCTTGAGCAGTATTAATCGAATGGTCCAAATTCACATATCGGAACAGTTGTTTTAATTGCGACTAAGTGACCTTTTGAGTGGTAGTGACTCATATAGTCTGTTTGAAGATTTTAGCTGCGACTGCTCAGAGATGTAGTTAATGGGGATTACATGAA
Source organism: Pseudamia nigra (assembly GCA_029823295.1). NCBI lineage: Eukaryota > Metazoa > Chordata > Actinopteri > Kurtiformes > Apogonidae > Pseudamia > Pseudamia nigra. The sequence continues at coordinate 16,682 of JAQQAE010004522.1, read as the reverse complement.
TGGCAAAAGTGAAAAACATGTATTAAGAATTTTAATGGATTCAGTGGTTTAATGCCAGAATGAACACACTAATGATTATTACCTCTGCTAAGGAGTGGTGAAGGGTGAAGGATGTCATTAAATTCAAGGTTGTTTTTTGTACTGCGTTGTGTATGAAGATTTAGCATGAGAATGGATGTTTGTTGTTATTTAATTATGGCTAAAATAAAATAAAAATTTAAACAAACTAAAACTATATGATTAGCTTGCATTAAACATTTCTGAATTTGATTGCTTTGAATTTTAACATTTCTTTTTACCCTGGTGCAGTAATTTGGTATTGCAATAAGAAAACTGCCCGAAAGCAACGTCTTCACTAGTACGATTTACAGTAAATGATCGAGTCACAGAGCACATCTCCTTAGGCAGTGTAAATCAGGCCTTTCAGAACGAGCATCTGTGGTATTTGATTTTGCTCTTTTTCAACATCAGATGGCATTTTTCCTGCTTGTAGACCACATGTTAATATAGACTTATGGACTTTTTATGTGTAATTGTGAAATGGCATAGCACTGACATAGAGATGTGCACCCATCATTTGACATGTGTTATTTTAAAACTGATTTCTACATCAACTAAAGATTCTAGTGTCTGGCGCTGCCTCTTTCATCCCTACACCCTCTGGCTACCTTTCCATCCTCCATTCCTCACTCCTCCCTACACAGCCGTGGATGGTACAATCCCAGAGAGGAAAAAAAGAATACTAGAATAGCCGAGGGAGGGGGGGGGGAAAGCAACCATGCATTAAGTTATTTTTTAAATGACAGTGATCAGAGCAGAGGACCAGGCAGAAGGGAGGAGGGATGAATTGAAGTGTTTGACGACCAAGGGAGGTGGGTGCACAGCTCTCCTGACCACATCATACTTCAATGTTATTGGTCAGTGGGGCCCTAGCTTTAATAATGGGCATCTGAGCATAAGACATGAATGGCCCTTCTTGCCTGCAAGCTTTGAAGCAACTATGACAGCTGTCATCACTACGTATGTCAAAACCTGCCAAGCTGATTTCACCCCCTCAAGTGTATGACCATAGGGTGGGAGCAGCATTGTACAATGTTCTAAAGCCCCCCATCATGGATATCCAAAAATACCAAATTGGGCCAAAACAAGAGCCATATACTGTATTATTTTCATTTTTGTTGTTTCACCATCCAATACTTTACAAGATGCAGTTTCTGCCTGGACTTGGCATCAAGCATTTGATCAGCAAGTAATAGATGGCAGGTATTCTACTTAGTGGCAGAGCAAATAGATTTTAACTGTGAAGAAATGTTTTTTATTTGTACTTTGCAACCTCTTCCACTGTAACCAAAGTGCATGAATTATGCAAATCTGTGCATAATAATCTTCAGCAGTATTGATCAGATAACCCAAATTCATACATCTGAACAATTGTCATAGGTGCAACCAAAAGTCGCTGTAGTCTGTCTAAAGTTCTTAGTGGTGACCGTTGAGAGATGCAGCTAATGAGGATTACATGGATGGCGAATGTGAAATGCATGCATCAAGATTTCTGTTGGCTTCGTCAGAATTAACACACTGATATAAATGACTCACAGAGAACTCACTATCTCCAATTTGTCATAGTCAAAATTTAGGAAAGAATTATTAATAACTGCTTTAATGTTTTAAACATTTGCCCACAAAGATTTAATTGATTGCGGTTCAAAAAGAAAAAGTTCCATGATGAAAACAGGGGAGTGTTTGCCTATTTCAACATCAACAGACCTTTAAAGATATTTGATATTTCTCAAAGATCTTAATGCATTATACTGAATTACAAGTGCCTTACAAACCTGTTAAATGTATCATAATTTTAGAAAGTATCAGATGATAACATATTTTGGATGTTTTAGATGTTGAAAACAAGCTTTGAAGAGTCCTCAGCAATTATTTGGATAAACATGAGTTATCTTAGGAGCCCCTAATTCTGTCTTGGTTTAAAAGGGCCACTGGAATCAATTAGGTTACACATAGAGATTGCTCTGCATGCATTTGTTCTCTCAGCGCAGCACATCAGTTCTGGAATGTCAGTGAAATATGAAGTGTTCAGATTGATTGGACTAGATGTGGGCTGGTTTGTGCAACAACTGCAGCTTTGGCGGTTTTTAAAGAATGTGCATGGGTAAAATGAAACAGGTGTGGGAGCATCTATCAGTGTGTGTATTACTGTTTCAGTTTAGGTGGACAGTATTGCCTAGGGCTCGAAATGAATAAGAAGGTCAAGGTTAGGATATAAACTGAGGCAACGCATGTCATACCTTTGGGTTCAACAGTGGTATGGTGATACAGAATAAAGTGTAGGTCCTCAGAATGTGAACTGTGTGATGTCAACCACTGGCAGGCTCTCAGCTCTGGATTCATTATCTGACTTGAGAGAGATTTTTGACTGACAGCTGCCTTCACAGCCAACGGAGACTAAAAAAAAACCCTCTAATAATATTCCAGCTGTCTTATATTTTATGCCCAGCAGCTTTAAACAGGCGTTGTTTTCCGAAATGCGTCTGAGCTTAGTGGTGGAATAACAACTGAACGAATCAAGATTATGAAATTAATTCATCTGTCTGGAGTATTACTCAAACTGTGCCGACTCAATTGATAAACAGTTTATCATGATTGATTTGCGCTAGGGCTGACCAATATTGCAATATGGCCAAACACAGTATCCAAGTGATAAGATCTTCTGACAATGGTAAAATAAGATACAAGTGTACCATTATAACCTGGGTGAAGCATTGTGGTTCCGACACAGACGCCATGGCCTCTAAAAATACAGTATTCAACAAATGCTTCTTAGTACATACCCCAGGAAAAATGACAATATCATTTCAATATTTTGACAGTAAAAATGAGTGCTGAAATTATATCTTAATATAGCATGGTCAACACTAGTTTTGGCTCATCTCTTGGGTCTTTGTGAACAACATCTTTAAAATATACTTTTATAAGCAAATACACTGCCTGGCCAAAAAAAGCCACCTGGATAGGTACGGGCCTCCCATTGTATAATATCTGCTGGCAACAAGTGATGTAAGGATAGTGGGGAACCATCATCGTCGAAGAAAAAATGTGGCTGGAAAAAAATCTTGGATGATCATGACCGGTAATCATTTAAATGTGTGGTGAAACCACATTGTTAAAAAAACAACAGTAGAACTCAGGACTGTGTTTAATAGTGAAAGTAAAAGCATTTCCTTTCATGTGCTGGAGAAGCCTTTGCAAAGTGTCCGACTCTAACATCATCAGTTCAAGATCTTGGCAAAAAATGAATGTAACTCTGGACGTAAATAAATGTTGAGACATTGCAGAAGCTTATTGAATCAATGCCACAGCAAGTGTGTGTCGTAATCAAAGCTAAAGGCAGAACAACAAAATATTATGCTCCCTAGCAAACTGAAGCCTTTTTTTTCTGATTAGCCTCACTGATATGTGGTTTTCTTTAGGCTCCACAGCTGTTTAGTCTCAATCCCTTCAGCTGCCTTTGCCTTGTGTGCGTGGAAATGCTTTTACTTTCACTATTGAACATAGTCCTGAGTTCTGCTGTTGTTGTTTGTTTTGTTTTTTTTTTTTACAATTTGATTTCACCACACATTTAAGTAATTACCGGTCATGATAATTCAAGATTATTTTCCAACCACATTTTTTCTTTGAAGATGATGGTTCGCTACTATCCTTACATCACTTGTTTTCAGCTGAAACATAATCACCCCTGCAGAAATTATCCAATGGGAGGCTCGTACCTATTTGCTTAGTTAAATCCAAATGGTGACCTTTTTTTTGGCCAGGCAGTGTATGTCAGATGGAAATGATTAAACCCCAAAGCCACTGTAGTGTTAATAAAACAGTGAGAACCACATTCTTTGACACACATCCTGTCAGTAACATTAAAGAAGTGACTGTTTCTCAGTTGTTGCTGGTTTTATGCTTTCATAAGGTCTGTATCAACGAGTCCAGTTGCACATCTTTGTTCAACTTTTCTATTAAGTCACCAGGGTCCTAACAGCATTTATCCTCTTTTTTTGAATGTCAGGGTTTTCTATTTTTATAAGCATTGGCCATGTGGTCTTGTTAATTTCTGAGCCTGGCCCTGACCCAGTCACCCCCTATGCCACCATCTGACTCAACCAGACACTGCCCAAATCATGAGTAGGCTTCAGCACCAACCCCCTTCAAACAGCACTACCCAGCACTACACACACTCTGCCAAACATTTAACCATCCTAAAAGTTGTTTTTTTTTTTTTTTTTTTTTTTTCCCCTAGATTTCAGAGTGATGACAACCAGAGATACACACCCTCCCCAATTTCCCTAAGTTGTTGGTTTTGACATGTGACTATGGAAATAAGATACAAAGACATAAGGCTGATATTCAAGCAAATTGTTTCAAAAGTGAAACAACGAAAGCCTCAGGCCTTCATCAGCTCCGCATTTGTGTCTGTCTCTCTGTCAACATTTCTCTCTTTATTTTGCCCTTGTGTTGTCACACAGCTATTTTGATACATGCTCTGTTTAGAATGCTTTTACATGTGATATCTTCATTTGGAATGATATTTGTTATTAAAAAGGTAGCTTTGTTAAAGGACTGTTTCTGCATTCTGTTACATGCACTTATTATCATTTTCCTATCTCTTCACACGCTGCTGTGGACCTTGACCCTCCCAACATCATCAGGAGTCAGTCCAAGGTAACAGGACACACACAACATATTGACTACTGAGCTAATTGCATGGGTTATATCTTCTTCCCAGGCAGTGGTGCAAAATATATGGTATTTGCACCCCCCCCCCCAATTCCAGCTAATCAGTTATTTAATAAAATGATCAATCAACACTGATCCATCCAAATAACAATTACCTTTGATATGATGCTACTTTTTCATTTAACGTGAAAATTTGTTGAGTCATGCTAACTGTTTTTGTTGTGTTTTTTAGGTCTTTGCCTATGATTACTGTTTCTGGTCCATGGATGAAACGGATAAAGAGAAATTTGCAGGTTTGTTAATCACCTGATCCAGTTATCACAAAGTTGTAATATTTTTGCCACTGAAACATTTGACTGTAGACTAATTCAACACATGTGACTGTATACAATACAATCACATCCCGAGTGTGTTGGTGTTGTTGTTTGCAGGTCAGGAGATGGTGTTCCAGTGCCTTGGGGAAAGTCTTCTCCACAACGCCTTCCAGGGCTACAACGCCTGTATCTTTGCCTATGGACAAACAGGTAAAATACCCGAACAGTACAACACTACAGGTAATAGGCCCAGTTGGGTAGGTTCTTGTTTGAGCATGATCATCTCGTGTAGGAGAATGCTGGTGTGGATATGTTCTCTCCTTTTCTTCATGAACACTGTGTACTGCAGATTTCAATCAGACGTAGCCCTTTAGGCATGATAGATCTGCTCCCTGTCACTAAATGACAAAGACATTTAAGTGCTGATAAGCGGAAAACACAGACCACTGTATCGGTTAAAATGAAAAACAGCCATGGGTTGGATCAATGAAGTACAGGCCTGAAATGTGTTGAGTGCAGATTGGGCTTAAAACGGTGATCTGTCCTTTTATCTAAGTTACAGTTTTTACATTTGGATTCATACAGCGATGAAATAAAGATGAGGCGTGGGTTACCTCAATTTCTAACAGAATATTTTAACCACTTGTAAATTAAAACAAGACACAAGAATTGCTGAGTGTTGTTAGTACCACCAGTAGTAGTGTTACAAAGTAAGCTCTGCATAGAGGTTTGATTTTTAGCAATGTGACTATTTCTTTAAGTGGATGCTGTTTTGTGTGTTTGTTTCTAGGTTCAGGAAAGTCATACACCATGATGGGATCAGCGGACCAGCCAGGCCTGATTCCTCGACTGTGCAGTGCTTTGTTTGAGCGAACACAGAAGGAACAGCGGGAGGAGGAGAGTTTTACTGTCGAGGTGTCTTTTATGGAGATCTACAATGAAAAGGTCCGAGATCTGCTCGATCCCAAGGGGTAGGACCTCAGAATAATCTTTCAGTGTTTCCCTAAACCTCAAGTGCCTTAAAATTCTGTGTTTTTCCTTCATAAATCTGACTTTTTCCAAAGCCAAATGAAATGGTTACAAAATGCAACAGAATTAAAAAACACAAACGTTGCTTTTTGAACGGTTAAGTTACTGGTGGAGTCTTGGTACCACCAGCTGCTCTGGTCAGTGAATAAAAAAGATCAGCCTTCTGCTTGCAGTCACTGAACGCCAGTTCATGTCCAGCAGGTCAGTAGTAAATTAAGACCGAAGGACTGTGTTGGCTGTCCCAGACTACGTAACCTTTGACCCTCACTCACTCCATGACCTTTAACCTCTGTGAAATGGCCCATAGTGCCGCACGCCATCTGACATCCATATGGGCTTGGCTTCATAGCAGAGAATGATGAAGTTCTTAAGCAAGTGTGTGGCAGGGTCACAAAGCCAAGTGATGACTGTGTATGACCCAGAGGAACGTCCTAGTAATGACCACACCCATAACATAAGGCAGATTTATTTTTGATCAGACTGTAACAAAACAACATGAAACCAATATCAACTCATTTAAACTATGCAGCCCTGGGGCATTTCCAGCTTCTTGACATAAGTGGAGAGATCTAAAATGAGTCAGTTAATTACACTTGAATTGAATTAACAAGAGTCTGAAAAGATTTGAACATAATCTGTTGAGACCAGAAGAAACCTTGTGAAAGCAGTGAGGCTTTAACCTTAAATCAGGGAGTCTTTTTACCTCAGCCCAAAACATTGAACCCTTCCTTGCTTCAGGTGACTAAAGAGTGACAAACTTGCTGTTCTGTGTTTTGAACCTGTCGTTCCAGGGGAAGGCAAACTCTGAGGGTGAGGGAACATAAGGTTCTGGGTCCTTATGTAGATGGCCTGTCACGGTTAGCTGTGGCCAGCTATAAGGTAACAGTATTTAACAAGTGATTCTGTATTTGCTGTGCTATTATGCTGTGGAAAAAAACATCTGTACATCATTGTTGCGCAGACGTGTGTTAATTGCAGTCCCTCTCACTTAGTGGATTTGTAGTTGTGATGCTCATGTGATAGTAGCATCTAAGACACCCTACGGAAATGACAGACTAATTAATTACCATTTTGTAGTTAATGCAATCGTTTTAAAGAGAGTTAGTGGGCTGGGGGCATTAGTTAAACAGTTCATTCACTGGTTTTGTTATTCATAGAAAACACCATAGCCTTAAAAGTTGTGTCAAATGATAAAAGTATGTTGATTGTTTTGTTTTGTTTTTATCAGGATATTGAGTCTCTTATGTCAGAAGGGAATAAGTCTCGAACTGTTGCTGCCACCAACATGAATGAGGAGAGCAGTCGTTCACACGCTGTTTTCAACATCATCCTTACGCACACACTCAAAGACCTGCAGTCTGGGGTAAGATAAGCTATCTTGTAATGTACACATGCTATGTTGGCCCAATGAACACTTTCTTAATGTAGAAAAATCCAAGGCTGATGGCAGTAGAGGTGATCGCAACCATAAAGGAGGCATACTGAGTCCTTTGGGTGTGTGGTAGTCACAAGGACAGAGATTCATGACTGTGTACAACAGTGACAGTTTAACTAGTTGTAGTTGATGCTCTTGCAGAATATGGAGTGGGTGTGACTACATGTGGGGCTACTGGGTCAACCTCTTCAGGTTTATGCATTGCACCTACTAGAATGTTGGACTAAATGATGGAAAGTCAACAATGATTTCTTTCTGTAATTTGTGATTCATGCGTGACTAATGTATTTCGACTAGACTTGTGTAACACTCACTGTAATACTTTATATCATACAAACAAAAAGTGTTACACAAGTGTTACACAGTCTCCTTCTGTGTCCAACATCTTGGCACTGACCCCAGCTGCACCAAAAATTTGTCCTAGTTTCTTAGTCCATGAGACATTAAAGACTCTTCCTTCTAGTATACTAGAACGCAATTATGACATAGAGGAGAGAATTAAACCACAATTTTAAGATTTATCATCAGGAAAAGATGTGATGTTATTTTTCCATTAATGCTGTTTTCTGAAACTACATATTAAAATCTTGTTGATAAATAATAACTGTTAACAGATTCCAAATATTGGTGTTTGTACAATAGGTGAAATGTATTTGTTGTGTCGTGCCAACTTTGCCTGGTAACTTTGCTAACAGATAGGCAGGGCAGCTAGGTGATGACGAGGTACTTCGCAAATAGGATGATGTCATCTCTGTGACTAAGGAAAACCTCAATGACGAATTCGCCATCTTTGCTGACCCACTTAGCTTCTCCTGCTCTTATATCTAGACAAACTTGCCACTAGCAAATCCTCTTAATAATTCACAGGAATGACTGTTCGTTGGTCAGCTGATACAGCCTGATCTGTTTTCAAGGCACACCCTGAGTCTGTCACAAAGTCGATCTGTAGGTTCATCAAGGAATCGTCTGTCTCATAAGGTGTGTAGTTAGTGAGTCAGTCACTTAAACAACATATTTGTTGATAGTGAGCCCTTAATTTCCTTTCTTGATATGTTTTATTATTCTAAATGAAATGCATTAAGAAAGGAAAGTGACAAAGTTAAAAATTTCAAATTCCCATCTGACCTCTGATCAAAGCAGCACTAGAAGACATTCTGTATTTTTAGTATTATTGTATGTTTCACTTTTGGTTGCATATCTTTACTTTTTCTTAAATACTGCATCTATTTCAAAAGTAAGTAAACAGATATTTAAGAAAATACATGACTTGTTCAGAAGCGACACCAAGGATGAAGAATTTAAAGGATTTAGTGATTAGGAGTGAGATCGTGAGTTTGATGAACTTGTTATATTATGTTCTTTATGCAATAGTTACGTGAATAACTGTTAATATACTATGTTAACATATGAGACACCTATTCAGCCTGTTGTTCTCTATTCAATTATTACTATAACTTGCCTTTCAATATATACGGGTTTTCCTTCTTCATTACCGTACGCATTTTTTGGCTTGTGCGACTTACACTCAGGAGCAACGTATAATCTGGAAAATACGGTAGTTTACAGAATGAATATAAATGTAGACCTTGCCTAGGTTTTCAGTACATTTTCATAGCTTAATAAAAAGAGTTCAGTGCACTGCATTGTTCCTCCTGTTTTCAGTATCCCAGATAGTTATCTCTTATTTGTTTAATAATTAGCTTTGCTGTGGGCTTTTGAGGTAGAATGAGGCTGATCGTAATCAATGTGTTTCAAGGCTGATCTCTATCATGTAATCTCATGACCAGTGCTGCTCAAGTCTTGGGTTTTTGTGCCTGCAGTCTGTTATGAGATGAAATGTTGGATAGTTTTCTTGCATATTTAGGCTTTAATTTATTCCTTTACCCTTGAGACAAGGTTACCTGTGTTTTCACAACACAAATTCCTGCACAGAAATACAGCAAAAGCTGTGGAGCACATTTTCTACTTTTGTTACACCAAGCTTCTCGTGCTGAAGTAGAAGTTTAAGCAAGCAAATTGAACAGGGTGTGCGTATCTCAGCTTTTTTTTGTTCAGCAATACTATCATGAACTACATAAGCATTAAGTAGTTTGCATGTAAGATGATACAGTTATTTTTCTTGTGGGCATAATAGTTTGGGAAATTAAGGACAGAGTGAAACAGTGGATATTTTTAGGGTATACTGTACTGTAAAGTGAACATTTTCTGCTTTGTTGTTTAAACTGAGCAGGAGAGTCGGTCTGTTGAGATCAATGGAGAAAAACCTACTGTGCACAGATTCACAGCGTTCTCTGCATGAGGATGACTAATTATCACTGCATATGAGCACTTAAGCCATGGTTTTTATTATCTTAGATGCACTTTGAATTGAAGTAGTGCAGCTGTTTACACTGCTTCTCATCTAAGTACATGATTGTGAACAAGGCTTTGAGTGAATCTCTGACCACACAAAAGCAGATGTGATGTCTACACTGACAGATGACTGCATCTGCTGTTGTTGAGTTGCTGATGTTCTACTTCCGCTGTGTGGCCAATGTAGACAAGGTGTTACGTTCAGCCTTGTCAGCAAGCTGCTGACCCGTCATGCTTAGACGAGAGTGTATCAAGTCCAGTGCAGGCAGGGGAAGTGATATCCACATCTTCAGCAGCCCTTGGGAACACACAGAAAGAACCTGTCAATAAGATACTGAAAGATGAGAAACTAAAGTCTAGCGGAGCATTTTGGCATCACTGGTTTTCTGTCAAGCTAGCAGAAAAACAGGAATTTGGTTAGCGTCTGCGCAAAAGGACCAAAGCAACCAGCCTAAATATACTGAACAGCTGATTGATGAGGGGAGCCTTGTTGTTTATGCCCCTGTGTGCTGCTCTCATGCTTGCAAATTAGAATAGCACTGAGTTGAAAGAGCTGAAAACCCTGCAGGGATGGTCCCGGTGTGGTGCTTCCCTCGCGGATTATTTGCAGTCAGTGTATTATCAGAGCTCATGCAGGTGCTTGATGGCATTAAATGTCTATAATCCAAATTCTGTATATTGAATTACAGCTACAGAATTTCCATGACAAACAAAAAAAACTCCCTTAAGACAGTGCTTTTATGGCTGACATTTGCCAGCCATAAACCTTCACCATTAACCTTTTTGAGGGTGTAATTTAATGTAAGGAGTAAGATTTAAAGGAGATATATTGTGTCCCCTTTAAACTTGTTCATTTAATTCTTGTATGTAATTTTAATCTTACATTTCAGCCCAAGATACCATAGGAATGCTTCATTCTACCATGTTCATAACTCCTGTATCAAATGGGTTGTTCCATTATGTGTTGCTTTAAATGCAAATGAGCTGCTTTTGGGCACATACGTATTTCCTGTCTGTGCCATTGATTCCATCCTGTGGACACCCTGCCACATGGTTCCAGGATGTCAGGATGATTTTAGTGGATTTGGTAGTCTTGAGGACTGACTGAAGGATAGTGAATGTCTACTGGTAACATCACAAATATCCAGAAATCCAAATCGCTTGTTCTAGGTCTAGTTGTCTGAAAAAGGGCTGTGCACTTTTTCTATCCTGAGTGAGAATTTTGGCATTTCAACATTATTTTTAGAGCCCTTGACCCATTTTAATAATAAGGAAAAGATGTGAAACCTTATTTGTTCACAATATCTTAATGTAAAATACTGTTGCTGTTAACCCAAGAAAATCTCAACCTCTGTTTTGAATTCTCGTGAAATCACTGTTAAATATGAGATCATTGTTTGGAGATTATACAGTTTCATTTCTGAATTTAACAAATAAGCCAGTCTTATTGGTTTTCTTTGTGCGTCTTTCTCACTTTAGACAAGTGGGGAGAAGGTGAGTCGGCTGAGTCTTGTTGACTTGGCTGGAAGTGAGCGAGCAGCAAAGACTGGAGCAGCAGGAGAAAGACTAAAGGAGGGAAGCAACATTAACAAGTAAGCAAAAGCAACATTGTCAGCTGTTTAACATCCCTGATGATGTTCATCTTCCTACATAACATTTTTCCCCACTCATGTCACTATTAATAATTTTTACGTGAACCTACGATACTCTGTTTGTAAACATTCTGCTAACTTGGTGCCACAGCTCCTTTAACTATTGACCATCCATACCTGAATGCATCTACCATTCTAAAACAGCAGCTGTAAAATATGACCCATAGGCTGTTTTGTTTTGTATTTTGGTCATGTTTGCCTCAATACTAGTGCATGAAATTAAATGAAAAGCACGCGACCCTGATGTCTGCGTCTGTTTTTCTCAGGTCTTTGACAACACTCGGTTTAGTGATATCGGCGCTGGCTGAACAGGGAACTGCCAAGAACAAAACTAAGTTTGTTCCCTATAGAGACTCTGTTCTGACATGGCTACTGAAGGTACATGCTCAGTAAAAATATCTGCCAGAGAAAGGAGCAGATTATACTAGTACCTTTTGTCATTTCACTATACCACTGCCTTATAATTCCTCTCTGTCACCTTCTTGTTTCCCTACTTCTCCCTTTACTATTCATTTTTGCCTCCAGGACTGCCTTGGGGGCAACAGTCGCACTGCAATGGTTGCAACTGTGAGTCCGGCAGCAGACAATTATGAAGAAACCCTGTCGACTCTGCGTTATGCTGACCGGGCAAAGAACATTGTTAATCATGCTGTTGTTAATGAAGACCCCAATGCTCGCATCATCAGGGAGCTGCGAGAGGAAGTAGAGAAACTACGAGTACAGCTGACCCAGGCTGAGGTGAGGCATGTTTGAAATCCTTATCAAACAGGAAAACATAGTGAAATGTATTACTGCTTTTTGCTATGCTTAACTGCGGCATCTGTTTTTCACTAGTCTCTGAAAGCTCCAGAGCTTAAAGAACGTCTGGAAGAGTCAGAGAAGTTAATTCAAGAGATGACCATCACATGGGAGGAGAAGCTTCGCAAAACTGAGGAGATCGCGCAGGTAAGCCATCCAATATGTTTGCAAATGGATTATTAAGTCAAACATAGTGAATAATTATTTTATCTTATGTCAGTATTGGACTCTAAGCATGTTTGGCGTGTCGCTGTTTGTGTTTTTGTAGGAGCGTCAAAAGCAGTTGGAGAGTCTGGGCATCTCTCTCCAGTCTTCAGGAATTAAAGTTGGAGATGACAAGAGCTTTCTTGTAAACCTCAATGCTGACCCCGCACTCAATGAGCTCTTAGTGTACTACCTGAAGGTATAATTATACACTCGTAAATGGAGATAACTCATCTTCCTTCATTTCATGCCTTACAACTGAGTCTCACTGTTTATAATGTGTACTATTACTATAATGTAACATAGCTTCCATCGCGTGTCATAGAAAACCTGCTGATGTTGTCTTAATATTAGGAACACACTAAGGTGGGCTCTGCAGACTCTCAGGATATCCAACTGTGTGGGATGGGTATCCAGGCAGAGCACTGTGTTATCGACATTACGATAGAGTCTGCTGTCATCCTCACACCCTATCGCAATGCGAGGTAAGAAACATAAACTTTTACTGAACAGCTATTTGAAATAATAGAATATTTCATGTAATCGTGATAATATTCTCATTCATCCACAGAAATAAGTCCTCTCTTACTGTAGCAGTACACAATTTCACCAGAAGAAATAAAGATGAACTTTTCTACACATGAGATATTAATTTTGATGTAATATTTGCTGAATACAAACATATTCATTCTTATTTTACCTTAAATATTCATATAATCCAAAAGTTATGAACTACAACATGTATTTATTTGTTTAACATAATAAAGTCATGATAAAGTAATAAACTAATTCTTGTCCCATGCATATATTCAAACAAACAGTCTGTACTGTTTTCCAGGACGTGTGTTAATGGGTCTCCAGTAACCACGGCTCTGCAGCTTCACCATGGTGACCGAATCCTCTGGGGAAACAACCACTTCTTTAGGTAACATCAAAAGCACCACACATGCAGAAATGGTGTTTGCCGTTTTAAATGTTTGTTGTCTTAAAAATGACACAATATTGTACAAGTGACATTAATAAAATCTGGGTCAGTTAACTGTGTGTATCATCTGCAGGATCAACCTGCCTAAGCGTCGATCTCGGGCAGCTGATGATGAGGAGGGTGAAGGTGGTGTGATGAAAAACAGTGGCAGCAGTGAGCAGCTGGATGCAGATGGTGACACAGCCAGTGAAGTGTCCAGTGAAGTCAGCTTCTCCTATGAGTTTGCCCAGACGGAGGTCATGATGAAGGCTTTGGGCAGCAATGGTAAAGGAGTGTATTAAATATTAACCTGATTTTTAAAGAGGCTTTTTTTTTTCCCAAATTGAGATTATTCAGCTTACATTTCTGATTGTGATTTGCCCTGTCAGACCCCATGCAAGCAGTGCTTCAGTCCCTGGAGAGGCAGCATGAAGAGGAGAAGCGCTCTGCACTGGAGCGTCAGAGGCAGATGTACGAGCAGGAGCTTCAGCAGCTCAGACGGAAACTGAACCCGGACCGTCTGTCTGGACCAGCTGGAGCACCAGCATCTGGCCAACAAGGCCAGCAGTCTCACTACCGCAGCCTGGAGAGACTCAGTGTGGGAGGAATGAGCCATTCAACTAGTGCTCAGAGCAGACTTAGACAGTGGAGTGAAGACAGGTGAGTATGCATATATGATTGCTGAACAAAAATATAAAAACAACAGTCCAGATTTTCTGTATATTTTTAGTTAAACTGAATACAAATGAAAGCTGAACACCATCTCCGTCTCCTCCGGTCTTTCTGCAGGGAGGCGGTATTGGTGAGGAGTCTGCGGCGGTTGAGGGAGCAGATCGTGAGGGCAAACCTTTTAGTGCAAGAAGCCTGTTTCATTGCTGAGGAGCTGGAGCGACACACAGAGTATAGAGTCACCCTGCAAATCCCGTCAGACAACCTCAACGCAAATCGCAAGGTCTCATGTGCACAACACCAAAGGGGTTGTCTTGTGATGCTGCCGCCATCTGTATCCTAAACAATTACTGTGTGCTTGTGTATGTAGAGAGATGCTGTGCTCAGTGAACCAGCAATTCAGGTTCGACGTCGGTGTCGTGGGAAGCAGATCTGGAGTCTGGAGAAAATGGAGAACCGTCTGGTGGACATGAGGGAGCTGTACCAAGAATGGCAAGAATACCAGCTCCATGACAATGACAACCCGGTGAGAGTTGGATTAAATATGTTATACTGTATTTTACCACACAGCAGTTGCATAACGAGTACATTGGCATGGGCTCATGCAGTTATTAAAGATTACAATTACAGGCCCATCTGTAGTTTAAACATTATAAAACCCTATTATTAAAGCATTGTTTCTTTTCTAACTCGTCTAGATGATGCGCTCATATTTCCGACGAGCTGACCCATTCTTTGATGAGCAAGAAAACCACAGCCTGATCGGGGTTGCCAATGTCTTCCTTTCTTGTCTTTTCTATGATGTCAAGCTACAGTATGCTGTTCCCATTATCAACCAAAAAGGAGAGGTAGGGTGTTACAGACTGCACTGTGGCTTTAAACAGTTGGCATATTTTTCTTTTATTGTTCCTTTTCTTCTATTATAATTAAAGTGCGATGAACCATTGAGGACGTAGGATTTCAAGTCACAAAACTGACCTAGTTATTGACAGAGAATATAGCATTGGGGTCTGTCTGTCTTCTGCGGGGGAGGCAGGGGATATTTCTATGTTTTCTTGTTTCTCTTAAATTTGATTTGATTCAGGTTTTTCATATTCAGTTTGTCATTAATTCACATGAATTTGCTCTGTTGTTTTTCTTAAGGTGGCAGGGCGTCTCCATGTGGAGGTTGTGAGGGTTGGAGGTGGCTTAGAGGACAGCATGGCTGGAGGTGATGAATCTGACAACAACCAAGACACTGAGGTCACAGAAATCCAGGACCGGAAACTTGTTTGCATGGTATGACAAAGAGATAGTTGGAAAATGAAAAACACATAGTCACTCAGAGGAGCTGTTTTTGCTGGGCTAACACTTTTTAATAACATGAGAAAGTAAAGAGCAGATTTTCTATTGTCCTAAGATAGAACTTGCAAGTTATTTTGACATCCATGACTTGATGTGGTTTAAATGCTGTGACTTATCTTTGACATGTGTGTCCTCTGCAGATTAAAATCCTCCAGGCTACAGGTCTGCCTCAGTACCTGTCCAACTTTGTCTTCTGTCAGTATTCATTCTGGGATCAGCCTGAACCTATCATTGTCGCTCCTGAAGTGGATCCATCATCCTCTTCACCAAGCACCAAGGACCCGCACTGCATGGTGGTCTTTGACAGCTGCAAGGTGAAGCCTGGGGCTGAAAGAGACACAAACTTGTCTTTTTATTTAAGAGGTGGTTCTGAGACTTCTCTCTCTATGGGTTCTCCAGGAGCTGGCGGTGTCAGTAACTGAGGATTTCATTGAATACCTGACTGAAGGGGCAGTTGCTATCGAGGTGTATGGACACAGGCAGGCAGATGCAGGCAGAAACCCTGCCCTGTGGGACCTTAGCATCATCCAGGCCAAAACACGCACACTACGAGACAGGTGACAATTTCAAAAAAATATGACTGAAGACTGTGTTACAGCCACTTTAATGGGCCAACAGTTTGATTAGTTTCCTAGTAAATATGATAATGTCGGAGGATTTTGTTTTGTAGATGGAGTGAGGTAACTCGTCGTCTGGAGTTGTGGATTCAAATCTTGGAGATAAATGAAAATGGAGACTTTGTCCCAGTAGAGGTTGTTC
The DNA here is from genome assembly GCA_029823295.1 of Pseudamia nigra. Lineage (NCBI taxonomy): Eukaryota > Metazoa > Chordata > Actinopteri > Kurtiformes > Apogonidae > Pseudamia > Pseudamia nigra. Next base: position 425 of record JAQQAE010004522.1, on the reverse strand, counting down.
CAGCTAAAGATGTTCGGACTGGAGGAATCTTCCAGCTTCGCCAGGTAGACTGTCAATTTAACAAGCTCGCTTAATTTTCAACTGTAGTCACTGAACGGGTGTAATGACGTCCACAACAGAGAGAAAGGAAGTTTTTTGCAAGTTTGTGACAGTTGTGATGTAGTCTGCTGAGAGGCGGATCCCTGTTAACGTTGGCTATCTGCAGGAACATAAATTTCACATGTTTGCACGGCCCGTAATGAAAACAAAGTGGAACAGCAATACTGTACATGTACGGAACATCCTGAAAGTATTCACAAGGCTTCACTTTTTCCACAATTTTTTATGTTACATCCTTATTCCAAAATGGATTACCGTATTTTCCGGACTATAAGGCGCATCTAAAAGCCGTCAATTTTGTCCAAATATGACACTGCGCCTTATAA
>JAQQAE010004521.1:0-18661 GCA_029823295.1 Pseudamia nigra | reverse complement strand
GCCCACGGCGCTGCCCGGCCCGACACGCCGCTGCCCGGCCTGACACGCCGCTGCCCGGCCCGACACGCCGACACAGTGCTGCCCGGGCTACGGCTACAAACATAGCCGGTTCCAGAGTGAAGTTACCTTACGATGGCAGAGGCTAGGGGACACACAGGACCACGCTGTCGGGTTCTGCATTGAGGAGTTGAGCTGATTCATAGATGCCGACAGGTGAGGCAGTCTTGTTTCACAGCTGGCTAGTGCTAGCGCTCTCACTTCCGGGTCAGCCCGCTCTGACTTCCGGTGTCATTCTCGTCGACACCCGGAAATGACACACACGTGACCTGGGCATAGACAGGTCTTCTTTAGTTGAGCGAATTTTTTTTTATGTGGTTCGATTTTTTTTTTTTTCTTCGGTATCCGAAATTTTTGTTGTCAGAAGCGTTCGTTGTCCGGGGTACCACTGTAATATGATTAAATGTATAAATTTAATTGTCTTTTTTCCGTGCCAGATATTTCAAGGGGTATGGTCAAACACAGTCCAATAACAACTTTAAAATATTTCTGAAACACCTAAACTTGGGTTCATTGGAATCAGCAAGAGCTCAGTTTTCATTTGGTACCTTATTTGTGCAAATGCCTACAAAAATGCCTTTATAAATGATCAAAATATGAAGCATGAACGTAAACAGGAACAAGAATCGATGTTGCTCATGTATTGATGGTACCTCTTAATATTGGGCCCAAAGAGCAAGTTCATCCCAACTTATGCAATGTTAACATTTAGTTTCATGTTCAGGACAGTCTAACGCATCAGAAAAGCATAGTGTTGCGGTTTGGGGGTGGGGGGCATGGGGAGCCTCCAAACCCCATGGCCTAAATATTTTTTATTCCTTGACCGCTGCAGGATAAACTCAGGCATTTCATCATGTTTTGCATTCATTTTCAAGGTATGGCCTCAATTGTAGTTGATTTATGATTTTCATACTTTCCCACTGAGTAACAACCATGCCTCATGACACAAACTAGAAAAATTAGAAATTTTCACCATTTCCATCAAACTCAGGATTGCAGTCCACTTTGACAAAACAATCTACAAAAAATGACAACTTTATTCTGATACGGATCGTAAGGACTGCTGACTGCATATTCATGACCAAATAGGATTGTACAGATGTGGATAAAATTGTTGGTACCCCTCTATAAGTGACAGAAAAATCCACAATGATCACAGAAATAACTTGAATCTGACAAAAGTAATAATAATTAAAAATTTTATGAAAATTACCCAATGAAAATCAGACATTTCTTTTGAATTGTACAGTAGTTCAAAAGAATTATTTTAAAAAACAAACACACGAAACAGGCTTGGACAAAAATGATGGTACCATTAATTTGATATTTTGTTGCACAACCTTTTGACGCAATCAAACGATTTCTCTCCTCAATAGCTCCTCCACAAGTGAGAGGACCTACTGAGGAGAAACAGTCTCCTCAATGAACAGAGAAACTTCTGTTACTTAAGTAAGATCTAAACCAGCTCAAGACTGTGCCTTTGACTCCAATATTTCTTAGACAAGATAAGAGGATCTCGTGGTCCACTGTATCCAAAGCAGCAGACAGATCTAAAAGTTCTAAAGCCACAGGGTTACCCGAGTCACCAGTTAAAAGTAAATTGTTAAAACCTCTTAAAAGTGCAGTCTCTGTGCTGTGATCTAAAATCTGACTGAAACTTTTCCCATATCCCATGCGAGCTCTAGAATGCCTGAAGTTGATTTAGGACAATTTTTTTCCAAAACGTTAGATACAAATATCAACTTAGATGTAGGTCTATAGTTGGAGAGAGGAGTGGGATCAAGGTTGTTTGTTTTTATTAGAAGCTCTACAACCGCATGTTTGAAGAGAGCTGGAACACAACCGGAAGCAAGGGAACTATTAATTAAAGTAAGGATTGCTGGTCCCACTGAGTCAAAAACCTCTTTGAAAAGGCGAGAAGGAATACAGTCAGAAGGGGGATATGAAGGCGGATAAGTCACCAGTTCAGTAGTTTCATGAAAGACTTTTTTAAACTCATTCGTGTTTTCCGGCGTCTGTCTGTCTGTTAGTTAGCTAGATTACTCAAAAAAGTAATGAACATATTTTGATGAAGTTTTTGGGGAAGGTATGAAGTGGGATGAGGAACAGATGATTAAATTTTAGTTGTGACCTGAATCATCTTCTCAGCACACAGTGGTTTTTTGGTGCTGGTCTGAAGGTCTTTCAGCAGTCAGTCTATAGAACAGAGCTGTGATCGATAATCACTGCTCACACGTCAACCAATCAAAATTTAGAAGGGGCGGGACATAGGAAGAAAACAATAAACTTCTCTGCAGCATGATGGAGGGAAACTGACTGACAGCTGGGTTTATGATCTAACACTGAAGGATTTCCATGATTTTATGAAGGACATGAACATCTATTACAGTTTGAAACGTTATTGCGTGAAAAGGACATTTTTCCAAGTCACTGTGATGCAGCCACAGAAGCATGTCCGACTCATTCATGTGATTACTCCGTGACTATCAATGTAAACAGTGAACTTACAAAGGTATCGTGTGTCAGGGCATCATTACACCTAAGGCTGTTCTCTGTCCTGTCTATAATTGAAACTGCAAATAAAGAAAAGTCATTGTAGTCACTGAAGTTTTGTATTAGAAAATGTTTGGAGAAACAGCTACATTCACATGAACACACTGGATTTGTTTTTTCACCCGCTATAGTTGTTTCTGTATGGAAGTGTAAATGTGCATAATGGAAATGAATTCTGGAATAGGGAAGATTTGACTTTCACACTCCACTGGGACTAATCAGCCTTCCAGATTCTGTTTGACTATACAGTGATACATGAGAGAGCCTAAAACACAGCCACTTCCTTCAGACTCTCCAAGTTATTGAGCCTAACTTTAGAAACAAGAATTGCATTACAGTCAATGATGTGTGACAGTTTACTGATTCCAACTGAATTCTGACACCATTTTCACATATGACATTTGTTCATTTAAAGACAGATTTTGTAAGTGTAGAAAGTCTGTTCCTCGCACAAATAGTGAAATATTAGTTTTTTGTGAGTAGGGGACTTGTTTCCCATTTCTGTCACTGCACTGATGTAAAAAAAGTATTTCTGATTCCTTAGGTTTTGTATATTTGTGACACTTAAATGTTTCTTGATTTTGAAAATTAGATTTTAAATAGACAAACATCATACATGTAAATGACTACATTCAGTTGGGATGAGGAAATTGCCTGTCCTCTCCATTGACTGTAATGCAATTTTTTTTTTAAGTTAGGTGTCGGGGGTCAAAACCAGAAGAGGCAGGACTTAAGCTTTATATCAGAGCCATGTGTAAGGTAGTCTGCGTAATCACCCTTCTGACAACAGTGCAAACTAGCTTTTTCATTCAAAATTATGGAAATGCATATAGTGTGGATTGTCTTTTCTTTTTCATGGCGAGTCTCCAGTCTTCGATAAGAGACTAAATGGTGCTGTTTAATTCTCAGTTATTTTAAAAAATATTTTATTTCTTGTCTGCAGTCAAAGAGAAGCTGACAGCAGATCCTGACAGTGAAATCGCCACAACCAGTCTTCGAGTGTCATTACTCTGCCCGGTAAATAAATTCCTCTTCTTTAAGAAATCAGAGAACTTATTTTTTGAAGAGAATTAGTCATGTTACAACATACCTACCTTTTCTTCCCTTTTTTTTTCCTTGGTTTGTCCTGACTTGCCCTTCATTCCTGCTTGTGTTCATCATCGACCTGTCAAACATTCATCTTGTTTCAACCCTTATTTTGCACATTATGTGGATTTGTTTATGACATTTCTCCCCATCTCCCATAACTTCCACATACTGTTCACCCTGTCGTGTGTGTGTCCTTTTCATGCCCTGCCTACATGTATGTTCACACCTCTCAGCTGGGAAAGATGCGTCTTATGATCCCATGTCGAGCGCTGACATGCTCCCACCTGCAGTGCTTTGACGCTACGCTGTACATCCAAATGAACGAGAAGAAGCCCACCTGGGTGTGTCCTGTCTGCGACAAGAAGGCCCCCTATGAACACCTCATCATTGATGGGTAAGTCCACAACCCCCATCCCATCCTGTAGGAGGCTTGCTGGGAAATAATACAAAGAATGTTAAAGGCAAGCACGAGTAGAATAGAATAGCATAGAATGCCTTTATTGTCATTATATGCATGTACAACAAAATTTAAGTGACATCTCTCTGGTGGTGCAAGTGAAATATAAGGCAAAACGTTTGGTTAAAAAAAGTGGATAAAAGTAGAAATATACTGTATATACAGTGGAAGAGCAAGCATATCAACCAACAATCAGTGGACAGAATAATATATTGCACTAAACACTGAGGATATAAGATAATGTATATCCTTCACTATCATGTGTTCAGTAGCCGTATTGCACTTGGGTAGAACGTGTTGTTGAATCTGGAGGTGTGGCCCTGGACTGATCTATGCCTCTTCCCTGAGGACAACAGTGAGAACAGGCTGTGTCTGGGATGTGAACCGTTGGAGGTGATGCTTCTGACCCTACAAAGACATCTGGTGTTATAGATGTCTGACAGAGAGGACAGCTGTACTTCTATGATGATCTATGCTGACTTCCTGACTCTTCTTGTCAGCCTGAGAGCTGCTCCCGTACCACACTGGAATGTTGTGGGTAATTATGCTCTCTACAGAACATCCATAGATGGACAGGAGCAGTTCCTGGGACAGGTTGACCTTTCTCAGTGACCTTAAAAAGTAAAACTGGTTAAATCCGAGCACAGCCACATCCCCAGTTATAAGACAGTGTGCACACGTGTGCAACCTCATTATCTCAGTTTTTTTTTTTTTTTTATTCACCTCCCTGAAAGGTTTCAGTTTGTTTTTCAATTGCATTGTACAGGTTGTTGGTCATATTAAAGGTGGCAAAAGTTGTGAATTTATTTATCTTGGTGTCACCTTTTTACCTCACAAAAACCTGGCATTTGTACAGCGGTGTGTAGACTTTTGAGATCCACTGTATAGTCTCTGTTATTGGACCTAGGAGCAATAAATTTTAGAATAGGGTCTTGGACATTCACTCCCCCTCCCCCCCGAAGGTCAAATGGCCTTGACCTTGGATTTGACCTCAAAGATCAGTAGGGGTCAGAAATAGAACACTAATTCATCTTTGTATTTTGAAAAGTCAGGGATCCCATCATATGACTCACACACTATGAAAAGTGTCACTACTGTAAGACAGAGACTGTTGATGTTTTTTGTAACATTAATGTCATCTTACACTACATGTCATTATATTTGAGCAAACAGAAGAAGTTGTAAAACATTAGTTAAATTTAATTTGTCATTATTCTTTAACTTCCTTTTGTTTGAGGACATAAATAAAAGACACAAGCTCAGGTGTATTAGTGAAATAAATTTGTTAACATCTTTCAGCTTTTCATTTTCAAAACAACGCCATTTCCTTTAATATTAAAATCTTTATGACACAATTTTATAAATAGGTATTATTTTGTTATAGACCATAGGCAGACACTGTATGCATGTAATCATAAACTGAATTCATTGAACACTGACCACAATTGGCCTTTGCTTCTTTGTCTTTTTTTTCTGTTAAGCTATACGTTATAAATACATCAATCATTGTAACTGACCTTAACACTATGACTCATTGATGATGTTTTATTTAAATGTTTGCATGAGTCAGCTCCATAAATGAACATTTATAATGTCTTGAGGCTGCAGGAGGCGTACGTCTGCACCTCTGAGGAGTAACTTTGAGTTTTCATTTTTGTTTCATTGTTTTTTATTGTTTTGTTTATTTTTGCTTCTTATTCTTTCATTTTCAGTTTTTTTTTGTTCATTTTTAAGAAAAACCACAAATTTACACCTTCCCAATTCACAAGAAATTGAAAATGGGTTCTTAGAAATTGTTAAAAAAATGATTAAATTAGACTTTGTCTGGTTTTAATTGTTTGGATTGGATTGTTTGCAATGGATCTAATTTAATGTTCCATTTTTGGTTAAAGTGAGTCAACATCCACATTTCTGTGCTCCAAAGCCACACAATGTTTCTTTTTAGTTTCACTTGGCTCTTGGGAAAACCTAGATTTGTCCATTTTGTGGAATATTTTGTTTATTTTTAGTCAATTTGTAGATTATCTTTGTTAGTTAGCTTTGAGATTTGTTGTTGATTTCGTTCACTTTTGTTCACCCTTTTTTTTCTTAATCTTGATTATTTTCTTAATTTTTGGTTCATTTTGCAAAATATTTTGAATGTGGTAAATTTGTGTGTTTTTTTGTTAATTTGATTGTCTTGTTGCTTGTTTGGAAGTTATATATTTTAAAATGTACAGTATTGGCCTTCCCTGATTAAGTATTTTCTGGATGTACAGTTTTGGACATGCACAAATAAACACCTTTTCAAGTTGGAATGAAAGAATAAACCATCTGCCCCCAGCAGAAAACTTTGAAAACCTCTCACTATAATCGTGGTTTGGACAGCTGCATGTAAACAGGAACATTAGTGTAAGATTCATTTTAATTGGCCATGTAGACAACAAAGGAATATTGTCTTTTTAAAATCAAACTGGGAAAAAAGTCTGTTTAGAGGTTGTTAGTCAGATGATGGCAGAATTTTTATCTTGACATGACTGTACAATGTTTAAAAGTAACAAATCTTTTTTTGTGTGCTGTGTATTTTGTCCACTCAGGCTCTTCGTGGAGATCCTGAACAGCTGTATGGACTGTGATGAGATCCAGTTTAAGGAGGATGGCAGCTGGGCCCCCATGAGGTCAAAGAAGGAGGTGCAGGAAGTGTCCTCTGCTTCGTACAACAACGGGCTAGATGGTGAGAGTAAACACCCAAAGGGGAAGGGGGTGGGGTAAACAACAGTGTTGGCTTTTACACCGCTGCTATGTGGGGAGACTGGAAATAATTAAATTAAGATTAAAGAGACACGTCGGAAAAAAGAGAGAGAGTGCATTTACATGTCCTCTCTTCTGTGTTTATGCAATGTCAGGTTTGATTTGGGGAGGCATCAGTCATTATAGCATCCAAACTGCCTGTTTCCATAGTAACAAACACTGTGTTTTCTGTGAACATTCATGTATAAACGTCGGTGCATCTACACAGCATTAGACTCTTCTTTTGGTATATTTGTTGTTTAGTGAAATGCAGTAGGGCTGTGCTATACGGCCCAAAATGTTCTCATGATAAACATTTTCATATCAGCTGGTTTCCATAATTAACATGATGAATGTCAAATCATTACTTTATTCAAGTTTTTTGGCATAACAAGACAACAGCATAAAAGACACAAATACATTAAAAAAGACATTTTATTGGTGTTTGTATGTATTATTTTGATTTATGAACAAAAACAGATGTAAAAGTTGGTAAAAAAGACATTGACCTAAGATACAGATGTAAAAAGACATAAAAAGACTTAAGAGCTGAAGAGCACTGAATATGATGCAACAGACGCCACGCAAAAAAGACAAACATGACTGTGTTTTATTTTATTTACATAAAAGAACCAAACGCCGTAGGAGTCAAAAGGAAGGGAAGTGCATGAAAGAGAACACGTAAACAAGAGGCGAAAAGATGTAAAGGACACACAAGCCTCAAAAAGATTCCAAAATATTGTGACACCAATTTTCTAATTTTTAATTGTTTTTATTTTTATTCATTGTAAGTTAAAAAAAAGAGTGGAAAACCAATCAAAATGTAAAAATTGTCAAAAATGTAAACAAAAAGGTAAAAATGATTTACAACACAAATTGAAAAACTCACAAAATAGACAAAAATGTTTTGGCACCAATTTTGTGATTTTTAATTTTGTTCAGTTGATTTGTTTTGATTCACATAAAAGGCACAAAATGTAAAAGACATGCATGTTCTTCACATTTTTTGTTTAGCACGAAACACTCATTGGCCACTTTATTAGGTACAGCTGGCTGGTCCTGGGTCAGACCTACGGTCTCATAAGTTGGTACATTGTGGTCATAAAAACGGGATGAACATCACCACCAGCGATACCCATGTAGACTGTGGCATTTAAACAATGGACAGTTAAGAGGAAAGGTCCCAAAATCTGTGCAACTGGAAGCCCAACGCAGGGGTCTTCAATGTTTTCCAGGCCCCACAACTGATGGAGAGATGGGGCAGGGACCCCCTATTACACATATTGTATTCAGTTTTGTTTTATATTAAACTGGACCTTATGCCATGTAGACATCTTGTTATTGTGTATTAAATATTAATCTATTCAAATAATACACAGGTTCATATGTTTATGTTTTATATTAAACATGTGGAAGGTGCAGTGAGGAGGGGGTCGTATCACTGTCATTTATAAGCATTCCTAGTCAACTGATACCAATGTCAATATGAACATTGGGCCTCATGCAAGAAACCATATGCGAACACATGCTCTCTTCTTTTTGTTAATATCCTGCATATTCTCTTATTTTGTCAGTACCCATAGATTTGTGGGATTCACCAGTGTTTTCTTATTTCTGCTTTTACTCCAGGTAAGATCAAATTTTGCGAGTGGTCCAGGGCACTCTGACCAAGACGAGAGAAAAATATCGCAATCCAGGAAAGATTTATTCAATGCCAGAAACACATAATAGTCTAATTCTGATTTATGTTTTAGAGGAATTTCTATGATTGATTATCGAATGTGGTTGAAAAATATCTTATTTGTCTATTATACCCAGTTAAGACTAGGCTACGAGTCTGTTTTTTCATCAGTCAGGTGTTTCTCTTCACATGAGCACACAGACTGGTTTGACAGGGAAACTAAAAAAATTCCAAAGTTTACTCTATTTCGTCAGTAAAAACACACGTTAGATCTTAAGGCAATGAACTCATATCTACAGACTTAACATCAAATGGCTGATGAACCAGAAAGAGTGTGGGAGAGTTTGATGCACATGGAGGTCAGAGGGATCAAGTCATGTGCTGGGTTTGATCTATTAAAACACACTTTCAGGGACGGAAGAATTTACTGGACATCTACCAAGTTCAGGAACGCAGAGGCTTTTATTCTGTCAGTGTTTGTTTAAAAACTATCCTCTTCATCTGTGTGTTTTTACCATAGACTATATATTACTGGACAAGGTGATCGTGACGTCATCCATTAGTTTCTGAAGGGCTGTTTTGAGGCCAGTCGGGTTGTCACTTCCTAGATTGTGTCTTGGTGTAAACACCTGCAGTTGTAGTCCAGTGTATCCCATGCATAACTATGAACATATTGAATAAATAGAAGTTACTAAGGTCTGACTCAGTCCGACTCCTTTGGTAAGTTGAGTTACCATAGTGACATGTTGATCAAACCCCAGCACAGCAGTGATTTGTTGGATTATTTGCAGTAATATCTTAATAATGCAGCAAAAAGTTAAAGATACACCACCACATTACTGGTTTTTACACATACGCTGAAACACTGATGGAGACTCGATCCATGTGAACCTGTCACACTGAACCACAGCCTCCTCGGTACATCACGAACAGTTATTTACAGTATGTCCATCATTTCTTTCTCTTGTGTGTGATTTGGTTAGACAGTTGGTCAGTTTACTTTTACAGTACATCTCAGTTAATTTCCTAGTTCTGTCAGTAATTTGTGCAGGTTAGACGTAATCCACTAACTTGAAGTTGGTTGTTTGCACACAGCACCACACTTGCCCTTTTATGGGGTCTAGTGGGTGTCGCATATGCTAATTGCAAACAAGCAGCAGCACGATTCAACATTCAGCACACCTTGGTAAGAGCAGATTTATAGCTGATCCCTCTCATTTTTTCTCTTAACAAAAAATACGAGAAAATATAACAGGTTTTTAAGAGAGTGTTGCCAAATGAGGCCCATTTTCTGTCAATTGCATTTTGATGTGGAAACCATAGCTTCCCTGTTTTGTAGGGTAGGTTTAATGGATATTAATATGATATTAATCTTCAGCATTGTAGAGTTGGTTTGACTGGTGATCGAAGAGATAAGTATCATTATGTGTTTGTGACTTTTTTTGCTGAAGATAGAAAAAAGTTTATTAGAAGCTATTTTATAGAGTGAATTTCAAATTCATTCTGTCTAACTTGGCTAAATTCTTTCAAAGAAAATCCTCAGTCGTTTTTTGTGAATGTTAAATGTACAACACTGTGTTTTTGGCATATTTCTGTCACTGGTTGTTGCTTGGTTTTTGTTTATTTTCTGTTCTATATACCCCACAGAGGTGTCAAAAGGAAAATAAATTAAATGAATGTATGACAATCATGCATACATGCTATTCAAATTGAGGTTTTTCTTTTAAACATAAATGTTTCTCTCCAGGTTCCTGTCGATCATCTGCAAACTCAGATCAGCACAGCTCCACGATATCCAGCCATGGCACCGGTGACAGCAGCAACAGCAAAAAAGTGGAGGTGATCGACCTAACGCTGGACAGCTCCTCCGAAGACGAAGGGCAGGACTCGCCCCCACCGCCGCCCCCACCGCTGCCAATCCCACCCAAACGAGCATGCCCATCCATGTCACCCACATCACCGCCAGTCATCAACAAAGGGTCAGACCAACAGTTTATCTCCGTTATTGCAAAAGAAATAACGCACTGCCCCTCCAACTCCTTCTGGACAGTCCCTGATAGAAACAAGGAGCAGGAAGCAGGAAGAAGAATCAGATCTCACATTATGTGTGTTTTTCTCAAGCAGAAATTAGTATACAGTGGTCCCTCGCTATATCGCGCTTCACCTTCCACGGCCTTGCTGTTTCGCAGATTTGTGACGTGTGGGTCACTGTTGGTGGTTTCTCGTGTGTCCAGCTTCGTCCAGCTTCGTAGGTTGATTGTTAAAATTACATTTGTTGTTTGTGGAGGCCATTGTGGATATTTTTTTTTTTTTTTTTTTTTTTTTGGAAGGAAACGTTGTTTTTTTTGTTTCTCAAACAAATGTACTACTGAATCTACTTTGCGGATTTCGCCCATAGCGGGTTATTTTTAGAACGTAAGTCCCGCAATAAATGAGGGACCACCGTATCTGGGGTTTGTAGTGTATTCAATTGTGCTTAGGTTGAAAAGGATTTGCAAATCATTGAATTGTGCTTTTATTTATGCTTTACACAGCATTCAACTTCACTGGAACTGGGGTTTGTGCACATTTTCACATTTATACATACAGTATTTCATACAGTATACAGTAATTTATAGATTGTGACTGCATCCCCACACAGCTTTTGTCATTATTTATTAAATTGTCTAAATGATTATTTTTTAGCTTCTCACAGAAGTTGTTAAATATATAATTTGTAGATATTAAATGATTCAAAAATTTCTCACAAATACAGTATCTTTAGTCATTTTATATGAGTGTCGTTCATATAGAGCAATAGATTGACCTGTTACATGTAAGATCGTCTGACATTTTAATATCAGTCCTTTCTTTCAAATTAAAATTAATCATATGCATTTGCATAGTAGCTGCTGCTTCTGAGCTCAGTGGAAGAGACACATCTGCCAGATTAAAAACAACATGAAATTACCTAATGACATGGTGTCTCCACATCCCTAAAAAGACTTGAAGTGTTCATTTCATTTTAGAAATACAAGGTCTTAGACATTAAATAACCTTAATTTTTCACGTACTAATTTTGTTTTGTCAAAGTGGGTTAGGTTCTTCTGTGATAATGCCTTATTAAGCTACGACTTGCCGTGGTTATTGATAACTCAAAGAACATAATTCTGTCAGCACTGTTGACTTTTGCTGGAGACACTACTGCTTGTTTGAAGGAAAATGTAATAAAAGTGTCTGAACCAGTTTACATCAAATTTGCCAGGCTTACTGACTGCTACAGAATCTCCCTCATGCCAGTTTTGAGATAGGTGGTGCAGCAGTTTCTGGACGGGGGGGGGGGGCATTCTACTGCTTGTAATGAGAAATTTACAGTTGGTACTTGCCCTAGTTATTGACCACTTAAAGAGCTTCATCCTGTCATCATTTAGGATAGGTGCACCAAAAAAGTAACATTTTATTTTAACAAAACACATAACCCAAACAGCAAGTCGCCATAGTGAGTGAAGTGCATGGGAAAATAAATAAAACAAAACGAACAGCCGAGTCATGTTAACATCATGCCAGAGAGAGGGGTGAAAGTGGATCTTTTAAAGGTGATGGACTGCATGGATCCAGGTGCCAGCCATCACCAATCAATGGCCCACCGATGTAGTTTGTGTAAGACAAACCAAAGCAAGCAAACGGGTACCCCTAAAGCCACGGAGGGATCGTTACAGGGACACTCGCTTTTTGGGCTGACACCTCAAATGTGTCTCATCTGCTGAACTTGAAACTTACCATAGGTATTGAGCATTATAGATTCTTCTTCCTGTCAACTTTTGAGACAACTGGTATGGGTATGGCTGCTTTTGGGATAGGTGATATCAGTGGATTTCTTGCAGTTATGGGTGATTAAACAACCTCATGTTTTCTTCATTTTCTTGATTTCTTCTGTTCGTTTTGTGGATTATTTTTTGGTCAGTTTGTGAATCATTTAGGTCATGTTTTCACTTATCTGTTAATTATTGTTGTGGTAAAATTTTATTGGTATTTTGCCAATTTTGAAAGACTTTTATATATTTATCTATTTTGTACATCTAAAGAATAAAGCACACAGAAATGTATTATTTGGCTTAATTTACAGAGAAAACATGGTGTGAATGGTTGTCTGTCTCTATGTGTCAGCCCTGTGATGAACTGGCGACTCATCCAGGGTGTACCCCGCCTTCGCTCAAGTCAGCTGGGATAGGCTCCAGCACCCCCCCCACCGATCCTCACGAGGACTAGGGGGTAGAAAATGGATGGATGGATGAACATGGATAAATTATTCATTAACTTAGAAGAACCATATTTTTTTTAGTGAAACATGCATTTGAACTGAATCACTTGATATTGTCCTGCAGCTTGAAACAGTAGAGGACAGTTTATCCAAAAAATCTTACATTTTGTCAAAAATGACCTTGAAAGGTCTTACAAAACATTAAATTGGAATGTGTGATTGATGCAGACACATTGCAACTAGAAATAAAGTAGCTGCTGGTTGGTTATTCCCCTCATCTTCTTGACGTGTCCACAGAGTGTTAAACCTGCACCATCAGGCGTCTCCTGTGAGCCGCACTCCCAGCATGCCCCCTGTGGACACTGGCTATATCCCCCCTGTGCCACCACTCATCCAGGATTACAGGCCATACTACCACACCCCGAACGACCTGTCAGGTAATCACACACACACACATATACACTCAAGGTTAAAATTATTAGCACCCTATGAAAAATGTGATTCTTTTCCAAATGTTTCCCATGCTTCTCACTCCAGTTCACAATACTTGATAAAACACTTTGATACACGCCATCTCAATGACTTACAAAAAAGGGGAAATAAATAAAACAGTATCATAGAAAATTGTACACACCCAAAAGATTTACTACGGTAATTTTTACAACATTGTAAAGGCAAGAAATTGGTTCCTGAACACGTTTCTGGTCATAAATCAGCTTCCACTGGTTTTACGTATTCAGTCCATGTCCTGAAAAATATGGCCATGTGTTAGAGCTTGTATCCAGCCATTGCAAGTGATAAATTCTGTCCCAGCTTTCATTAGAAATTGTCAAATTCTCTTCTTTTTCCCACCTTCTCTTTACATATTCAGTAATATCTTGTTTGTATAGTAGGATACCATTCTGCAGTCTGATAATAATTTTAGTACATGGATCTAAATTTAGCACCAATTTAAAACACCTGCAGAAATCCCAAGGGAGCTGTCTCCCATCCTCTTCAATGTTATGACTGAAGTATTTCCTAACCTGCAAGTATCTGTAGAAGTCCTCTTTATCCAAGCCATACCTCCTCTGAAGGAGTTCAAAATTCTGAAGTGCCCCCTTGTGGATAAATGAATGGTACATGTAGGTTTATTCTTTAGAGATCCACCTCCTGAATTTCCCATCATTCTTATTTGGTATAAAATTTGAATCAAAAGCACACCATCTCAAAATGTTAGACAAATTTCCTAATCTGCAAGTTTCAACTATCTCCTGCCATTTATGCAAAAGAGTCTGCTGCATTGGGTCAATATGTGCAGACAATTGCTTTTATAGTTTCTTATCTGTAAATATAGCCATTAGTGGCACCTCTTTGGCTGATGTACTTTCTGTGTCTTTCTATCCTGATTTATAAGATGGAGAACACAGACATACGGTACTAATGGTTTCAGCTGAGCTGCATTATAATAGTCCTGAAGGCAGGGGAGACCCATTCCACCTTTCACTTTCTTCAACTGCAGGGTTCTGTATTTTATTCTAGCCCTTTTCCCCTGCCAACTTTATTGCGATACTAATTTGTCTTATTACAAATTGTTTTTGAGGTATCTGGATTGGAAGACATTGAAAAAGATAGCGTAGGCGTGGGAGGACATTCATTCTAATTGATTCAGTTCTGGAGTGTAGATTCAAACAGGGGAGTGTGTTCCATCTTTGTATGTCCAATCTTATTTTTTGAATTAAGGATCCATAATTAGCCTCAAAATGTCTGGAGAGGTCTTTAGTTAATCTGACTTCAAAATAATTAATAAACTCTACCTCCCATTTCCAGTTCTAATTGTTTCTGATAGTTCAGTGTTAATTCTTGAGTTTTGTTGATCTTAATCTTGTACCCTGACAATAGACCATAATCCTCTATTATATTCATAAACTTTGGCAGTGTTTGAGTGGGTTGTGTAATTGTTATCGAGAGATCATCTGCAAACAGGGCCAGCGTTTGTTCCCCAGATATCATTGATATCCCTTTTATATCTGTATTATCCACTGACTCAGTGGTTCAATATTCAGGGCAAAGAGGAGTGGCCATACACAGCATCCTTGCCTGGTGCCTCTTTCCAGAATAAGTGATTTGGTTAGATCTCCATTAATCTTTATTTTGGCTAATGGTTTATCATAAAGTGTTGCAGTCACTTCAGTTATGGTTGGGTGGAATCTGTATTTTGAAAGAACTGTACAGAAATGACCATCTGACTGAATCAAATGCCTTTTCTAAAATAAGGGTCTCTATGCTATGTTGTGTCACATGTCTCATGATGTGCAGCGTTTTTCTAATGTACTGAGTCTGTCTCTGTCTAATGAATCCTGTCTGGTCTTTATGTATTAATCCTGGTAGTATCATTTCTAGTGTTTTTGAAAGTATGGCAGTGAACAGTTTGCTTCCACATTTAGGAGGCTGACTGGACGGTAAGTGCCACATTGTAATAAATCCTTCTCTTCTTTAGGAATAACAGAAATAATCACCTTTCTCCATGAAGGGGGGGGGTCACCTTCTTCTCCAGTACATAGTTAAATGTTCTCAATAAAGTTGGAATTAACTGGTCTTGCATTGTTTTGTACCATTGTGAGGTGAAGTCGTCTGTCCTCGGTAACTTTCCTGCTTTTAACCTTCCAATTGCTGATCATAGTTCTTCCTCAGTTTTCTCGGATGTTAATTTCTCGTTTTGTTCATTTGAGACCTTGGGAAGGTGGATCTGAGAGAGAAAATTGTCCTGATCATCCTTCAGATTAGGTTAGGTGTACAATTTTTGATAGTATTTTTTTAAAACATTGTTGAATCTCTTGTAATCCAGTTTCTGACTTATTTGTAGAGGGATTTCTTATTTTGTGAATCGTTCTCTCTGCCTGTTGTTTCCTCAGTTTATATGCCAAAAGTCCCAATGATTTTCCACCCACGTCAAATGATCACTGTTTTGTAAAGAGAACTTTCTTTTGTATTTCTTGTTTGTTTATTTCACCTATCTCTTTTTTTAGATCCGTACTTTTTGTTCTAGTTACCTCGTTAAAAGTTGTAATATGTTCTTGCTGGAGTTTCTTTTGTTTTACCTCTCAGTTTTTGAGTTTCTGTTGTCTACTTTTCTTTTCCCTGGAGGAAATAGCTTTTATTTATTAGAATTGCCTTTAATGCATCCCATAGTATTGATGGCCCCACCTCTCCATTATCACTGTCATCCAAATATGTTTTAAGTTCAGTTTTCAGTTGTTCTGTGATTACTAGGTTGTTTAGTAAATTTGAGTTCAGCCTCCAGAGTGTGGACCTAGTCTTACTATTCAGACACAGTGAAGTAAAAGTCGAGTTGTGATCAGAAACAGTGCTCAGGTCGATCTCACAATTCTCTTCTCTGTGACTATCATGTTTGAACATAAAAAAGTAATCTATTTGAGAATATACGTTATACGTAGGATGAAGAGTCATGTGTACAGTCACATCTTGTCGGATTCCTGTCCCTCCATACATCCGTCAATCCTGGTTCCTCCATCATGGTTCTAATTCTCTTACTAGTCTGTTTTGAAGATGATTTCCCATTTCATGAGTCCAAGTTCGGGTTTAATCTAACATTGAGGTCTCCAGCACAAACTAAGATCCCCTGGCTCTTAGTTGTCACCATCTCCAATATGTGCTTATAAACCAATCACTATCAGGAGGAACATATATACATTAAGAAGACTTATCAATACCCTTTCAATTTTGCCCGTTATTAAAACATATCTACCCTCCTTATCTTTATGTTCAGAAATGTATTCATGATTTAATGCCCTGGATATCAAAATCGCCACTCCTCTGAGTTTCCCTGAACTATGGGAAGGAAAGTAAACTTGATTAAACCCCATTCTAGTCAACTTAGCATGTTCGGGGCCATCCAGGTGGGACTCCTGCTGTAGAGCTATATGGACTCTGTCCTTTTTTTTAGTTTAGAGAGGATTTTACATCTTTTTATTGGATTGAGCATGCTGTTTATGATGAATGAAACCATTTTTAACTCCCTTTTGCGCAACTAGATAACGCTTCCCTCAATTTCACATTTAAATCTAGAGTGCCCCTCCCCTCCTACCTCCACGTACTAACCAACAGAGCATGAACCATAACATAAAGAACACACGTCACACCAAAAAACACAGAACTCAACAAATGATACCACTTCCTAATTAGGGGTCTGTTGACTTGACCATGATGAGCCACCATGGGTGGCTGGTAAGGGAAGATCCTCCTGCTGAGTCTGTTAGGGAGGGCCCTAACTTGCGGCAGCTACCCAGTGAGAACGTGAGCCCAAAGTGGACTTTACAAACTTCAGCATCTTCTCTGCGTTTTTCGAGGATAACAGGTGGGTTGTCACGGTCCAGATTCATGTGTTTCTCTCACCACGTGAGCCCCTCGTTCTGCCCAAGCCTTGCGAAGTACTGACTCTTTCACTTTGGAACTCAAAAACTTCACTATTATTGAGCGAGGCGGTGCACCCTCTAGAGGTTGCTGTCTGAGTGCTCAGTGCACTCTCTCAGTTTTGCAGGTCTGGTGCTGCATCGGTTAGTCTGAGGTCCTCTTTTAGCAAGGTCTCCACAAATGCAGTCATTGTGTCTGACTCTTTTTCAGCCCCCTTGGGAACTTCGTAAATCCTGATGTTATCTTGTCTGGACTAACTTTGCAAATCAATCAACTTCTCCTCTAGCTTCATGTGTAGCTGTAGCATCTCCCCAACCACATCCTCCATGTTCTGTATCCTCTCTTCAGCTTTCTCCACCCGTTCCTCTGCCTCATTGAGTGTAGCATTTACCTTCATAATTTCTTCCCTAATTGTTGCCAACCGTTTTTTGTTTTCCTGGTGGAATCCTCTTACTTCCTGTAATACCAAGTCCAAGTTAGCCATCTTCCACCGATTTTTCACTAGCTTGTCGCTAATTGTCGTTAACAACTAGCTACTTCTGTATCCAGTTAGCATTAAACTCAGTCCCCCTCTTTTAGTGGGTTTATCTTGGTGGCGGTCTTGTTACTCATCTTACCTCCTTTTGTACAGTATGTTCTTCATGTGGTTGTATTTCTCAAGAAGTAGGGGAGTATTTCTGTAATTTCTCTGGTTCCAGCAGGAGCCTCTCTAGTGAGGTGCCATCAGTACGGTATTCCAACCAGAAGTCCTCTATCCCATTCTTGCTTGATGTACGACTTCAGGTGTGGACTGCAGGGGGTCAGCCTAGTACCCCCATTCTTTTACGACGAAGCCACTCTGTTGTAACACATGCAGTATGTGGCTTGGCATTGTCTTGCTGAAATAATCAGGGACATCCTGGAAAAAGACTTTTCTTGGATGCAGCATATGTAGCGCCAAAACCTGTTTGTACCTTTTAGCATTAATGGTGCCTTCAGAGATGTGCAAGTCACCCATGGGGGGGCACTAACACCCATACTAACCCCCATAACTAATAATAACTAATAATAATAACCCCCATACTATCACAGATGCTGCTTTTGAACTTTACGCTAGTAACAGTCTGGATTGTCCTTTTCTACTTTAGCCCAGAAGACAATTGTGAATGTGAGCTGGTCAGACCACAGAAGACTTATGCCACTTTTCCATTAGTATCTACTCGGCTCGACTCGGCTCAACTCAGCTCGGTTCTACTCGACTCAGTTGCTTTTCCATTACAAGTGGGTATTATCTGTGTAGGCGGAGTCATAGGTGGAGTCGCGTCCCGAAACTCTGCTGTCTGCAATTGTGCGCAACACAAGCACAATGTAGGACATGGAGGCGATGATGTACTTGCTGCTCTGTATGTGGCTTTAATCAAAC
>JAQQAE010004520.1:0-18661 GCA_029823295.1 Pseudamia nigra | reverse complement strand
AACGGAATGCATGAAATTAGTTCTAAAAATGATTTAAAATGTATTCTTACCTTGGTTTATGACTTGGTAGTGTGTCCATGGACACTGCACACGTCCATAACTGTAAACGACACCAAAGCCACTGCTGGTGGCCCGGGAGCGGACACGCCGTGGCCACCGCTGGCCGTGTCCGACGCGGTCCAACACGGGCAGCGCTGCCCGTGTTGGGATCGTATCGACACGGCCGGGAGCGGGACACGCCATGGGCCGTTGGCTTTAATGATGGTACAGTATCACCAGCGATGTCCTTCTCTTTGATCCAAAGCAGCAGTTCTCCATAACACAAGCTAATGGCTGTTAGCCGCTAGCCTCTGTGAGCTTGGCTAACGGCTATTACCTTCCGGGTCTTTCATGTCCGAGAACCTGGAAGTGACTACAGGCTAACGCTATTAGCCGTTAGCCTGTGTTAGCTTAGCTAACAGTTGTTAGCTTTGCTGAGAACCAGAAGTGACTATTCGTTAACTGATTAATTTTCATTGTCAGAGTGAAATTTTTTGCAGTTTTTTTCTTTGGTATCCGAATTTTTCATTGTCAGAAGAGTTTGTTGTCCGAGATACCACTATACATCTTTTCTTTCTAATCTGTGTTTTTGCATCTTTGTTTTTGAAACATTTAGACAGAGAATAAATAATAGTGCACACATGCAAGTGCAAGTAAATTATACCACTTCTACACACACAAACATACACACACAAATAAAAAGAAAAAATAAGGGGCATCAGAGAAGAAATATTGCACTCAAGCTAGATTATGTATAAATTGCACAGAATTATTCACAGATGGGATTACACAATGCAATGATTAAAGTGCAGAGAAAAAACAGGCTTATATTTATGATTGCACAGCTCAACTGAGCAAGGATAGTACTGTCCTTTGAATATGAATGAATATGAGGGAGTTTTATGAGTGTGGAAAGTACAGTATATTACCCATATGAGATCACTGAGTGGAGTTGTACAGTCTGATGGCTGTGGGGAGGAATGACCTGCAGTACCACCCCATCCTGCACTGTAGATGTATCAGTCTGCAGCTGAAGGAGCTGTGTCATTTGTCATACATTTTTTGCATTTTATGTCATCAGGTGGGGTGCCACTGCAGGAACTTTGGGGTACAAGGAGGAAGGGGGAAATTTACTCTCAGCTGCTGTGTCTCCACAACAATATCACTGGTCATAATATTGTTGTGCAAAATCTTTGGTGGCATGGAATGCAAGCAGTGCCTGCACCTCTGCATCAGTCCATTTATCAAACATTGTTTGATTGTAAAACCTTTATTAAAATAGATACTGTTCTATAATATAATAGATAGTATACATAGTATGGCCATTCAGACTGAAGTCATTTTGAAAAACATCAGATACATATCCGATTTAGAACGACATATGAAAGCAGCCTGGGACTGATTTGAAAAAAATCATATTTCTGCTCTTCAGACTACCATGAATGAATCAGATATGGGTCACATATGGCAAAATAATCACATTTTGCCTGCAGTCTGAGTGTAGCCTTACACTAAATTAAAACCACAAATTACCATCAGGTTCCTGAACTTTCCCTAAAAACCAAAAGTCAACGTTTAAACTTAATAAAAAATAATTTAGCATTTATTGTGATAATTACAAGTATCAACTAATATGACCATTGTAAGCTATTCAGTTTGTATCCATACTGCTGATTATGGCTGTGTCAGTAAAGGAGCTGGTAGATGACAGAGGTGTGTCTATTCTAGTGTCTTTGCTTTTGTTTGTGCACATGCTCCACATGTGACAACAGACATTCCTGTGCTTCTGTTTTGTGGAGTTTAAGAATAGTACAAAGTTCAAATCAAGCATCAAGTCAACCTCGCATCAAGTTTAGATCAAACACATTCTTTGAATACTGTCGGATACTTGAGTACGACTTGGTTTATTTGAGCACAATTCAGTTCCACAAAGATGCTTCCAAAAAAAAAAGAAAAACAAGAAGTCAGGTGGCAGATGCAGAAAACTCATTATCCAGATGACCTCAAGTACTTCACTTAATGCAATAGTGTCACTTCTTATGTAAATTCTGTGTTTGTGATTCTTTGACATTCACTCGTTTTCTTATGGATGAAACTGTGTAGTTGAACTCTGACCTCGACGTAGCTGAGAAATGTTAGAACAATTAAGGTATAAAAATGTAAATGTCGCTCTTTAATTATAGCCTCAGAAGCTCATCTTTGCTTAACCTTAAAATTAAGTCTGTATCGTGAACCATCATGTCACACTGTTGGGGTTTTTGTATCCATGGTGACCACTTTGACATTTGGCTTCTGGCTGAAGATGAGGATTACCAAAAGTACACACTCATTGTACAACACAAAAAGAGAACATACTGAGTCTGATTGCAGAGAGTGCAACCTGTACTTCTGATATTAAGCTCCCATACTTCATTCAAGTCATCTTTGTTGCCCCCCATCTGCATGAAGTTAGGGGAGTAGGTGGGGAGTACAGAGTGGTGAGTGCTATTTGTACATCCATCTGAATATGGACCTCTGTATCGTCAAAGTCCCTGGACCCAAACTAACCAAACTTGGCACATAGATAGTCAAGGTAGGGGGAAGGGTTACTATGACAACCACCACCTAATTAGCATATTAATTAGGTCACTAGATACTAGATCAATCATTTGACATGTCCTTGGTACCCAGTTCATTGGCCCATTTTTCTTTATCATATACTACATGCCCATGTGGTTGGAAAGTGTCTATTTTTGTTATTGCCATATCATCAAAACCTTTCCTAACATTAATGTTTCCCAAAACTGGATGGGGGATTTGTACATTTTCACTGCTTCCCTTTGCTTTTTGGGGTGTATATATAAAATATAAGCCGTGAAAATATACATTTCTACAGCAGTAACAGTCCTGAGAAATCTTCACAAAAAGATGGGCAACGGCAAGAAATGTTAGCATCAGCACTGGCCCATGTGCCAGTTGAAATTTACCTTCCAAAATTTAAATCGTAAGGGATCACAGGTTAAAACCAATCATATTCACGCTAAAATTAACCCTGCCCCATTTAGCCAATTGGTCAACATTTCCTCAGAAAGTTGGTTAAAGGTCTCCAACTGTGAAAATCCATCTTTTGGAGGGTTTACTGTAGGTTCATATAAACTCTGTGATGTAAAATAAAATCTTGGAAAATATGAAGTTGCGCTGCTCTGCCAGTCCTGAGAAATCCACATAGACAACAGGAAAAACAAGCTATTTTGTATTTTTGTGACTGTGACATCACCTAGTGTTATAACCTAGTAATAATCTAGATAAAGTTCATTAGTCCTTCCCACATGATTCAATAGAATTAAAAAATTGAAAATTTAAATTTAAAAACATTAAGTGACAACCAATTATATTCAAGCTAATGTTAGCCCCACCCCATGAGCAATTGAACAATAGTTGTGCTTTTTTTCAGAAAATTGTCAATGCAAAGGGCATTATCCTGATTTTACAGTACTCTTCTGTCAGAATATGATCTCGAGTCATCTTGGGAATGACGTGCAATTCAACAAATCAGAGTGTTTTCTGATCAAAAGTGGGCGGATACAATACTTTGCAGTGAAATAATATTGTGTTAAAAAGAGGTATTTAGAAAAAGCAAATCAGCACACTTTGTCTTTACCCTTACAGATGCCTAGTAGACACATACAAGCAGTACAAATATGAGTTAAAATTTCTAGGTATGGCACTTTTAAGATATCTCTAAATGGTGGATGTATGAACTGTGAAAGAATGGAAGAAGACAGAAATTTAGCTCTGCCTTCAAAAACCCAAACACCCTTTTGCCTCACTTTAGGAATGACACTCTTTCCCTTTCTTGTACACATCAGATTACAAAAAAAGCAAAGTAACAGTCAGTTTTTTGCAGCTCTGGAATTCATCTGGGTCTTAATCCACTTGTGGGAGGCTGCTTAGAGTGCAGCTTTACAATCAAAGCCAGTTTTAAACCCTTAAAGAGCATGTCTGAAGTTAAAAAAAGGCAAAATGAAGCTCACGGGTTTCCTTGAGGTTCCATATCTTTTCTCAGTGCACCTCTCCTTCCTCTGTCCTTTCATTAGTTCTCCTTTTGTTTCTCTACTTAGTTCTTAGCTGACATTCCTCCACTTGTTCGTTCTTCTTCACATCCTTTCCCTTTCTTTCTCCCTCTCCTTTCTCTTCAACAACCTCTCTTTCTCTCTCTCTCTCAGCGGGTTTCTTTCACAGTGAGTTGACAGAGTATTGAAGTTTCAGACAAACCCTTTAATGCGGGATTAAAGATATCATGGCAGGATTAGCTCCCTCCCTTCCCTCCATCTCCTCCACCCCTCTCTATTTCACTCCATCCTCTCTTCTAATAACGCCCGCTCGCTGCCATTCTCTCTGTGCCTCCTGTAATTTTTCACTCGTCTCCCCCCACCTTCCCTTTCCGTCTTCTTCAATCTCCGCTCGGCTCCAATGCGATCTGATAAAAGCGGTTGCATTCTTCTAAATGCGCCTACTTAACACTCTCTGCCCTTTGTCTAAAGCAGTGGTTGCATAATGAAGGCTTTGCATTCCCCCAGCGAATCTTAACGCATGGCATGAGCCTTTGCGTGTCAGTGTGTGTCAGCTAATGCTTGTGACATTTGCATTGAGCAATAAAAAGATCAAAATGTAAAATAAACAGTCAAAACCCTACATGGCGGCATCTTTTGGATGAATGGAAAGCAAGTGGTTGTTTAACTGCACCCCTGAATAGTTCAGCCAGGTGGAAAAATGCAAATTAAAAAACACTGTTAAAATGTACACTCTTAGTCAAAATTATGGACACACTTTGCCTTTCAGAAGTTTTTCTTTATTTTTATTATTTTCAACCTTCTACATTAATACTGAAGCCATCCAAACTGTGATAGAAGAATGTTTTATATTTTAGATTGTCTAAAGTATTCACATTTACCTTTAAAGATAGCTCTGTACACTCATGGCATTGTCTCATCTGATTCACAAGGTAGTCAACTTAAATAGTTTTCAGTTGACAGGTGTTACTCTGTGCTATTCTGTGCCTTGTTAATGTGCTTTAGACCATTAGTTGTCTTGTGCAGAGCCAACAGCCCTATTAGTGTTGCTACAGCTACTGTACAAACGCATATTATGGCAAGAAACACAACACTCGCAAGTATCCATCTATCCTATCCTGAAGAAAAAAGACAGTCGATCATTACTTTAAGAGATGAAGATCAGCGAGTCCGACTGCCTCCTCTTTCTGATCGTCTGATCGAAACTGATCGTCTGCAGAGGTTGGTACTGGTCTTACTTTTCTGGGACGGTCCTTTTGAGAGCCAGTATCATCATAGTAGGTGTGTTTCCATTACCGGAATTTAATTTGCATTTTCAAAATGTGCATTTAATTTCTCAATGGAAACACCTCAAATTTCGAAAAAGTTTTCTCACTTAAAGAGGGTGGATAAGTCCGCTGTTTCAACAAAAGTAAATGCACATCAGTTGATGGAAACATGAACTGAATAACAAATGCAAAAAATGCGGAAATGACATTAGCCACTTATAGTGACGGCAGCTAAGCTAAGAGGTAAGCTAAGGCTACAACATGAGCCGTCCATCTCAGTAACATTGAACACATCCTCGTAAGCACACAGCGATGCTACAATAACAAGCTGAAGAGCACAGAGCTGGAGAAAACTTTCAGGGTCTGTTTTTTCAGGTTCATAATAACAGTAGCCTCAGACTTTTAATGACATCACAACCGTTCACCGGTACCGGGCTTAAAACCAAGCCCCCCTATCTGTTTGCTGTGGTTAAACACCTCCAAAGATTTGCAAAAGATAGTTGATGAAAACCAACACAAATGTACATTTCCTTTTATCGAATTTTTGAAAATTTGCTTTAAAAATGCAATACATTTGGAAGGTAACCCAGGTCACATTTAAACTTCTTGAGATTTTTCAGATTTACTGACCTTTATCTGTTAAAGTAATGGTAGACTGTCTTGTTTCTTAACTGTTTCTTGCCGTTATATGGATTTGTTCCGTAGTAGCACTAATAGGGCGATTGCCTCCCTACCCACCTTTCTCCTTGGCAAGACAGCTCAAAACATGTTAATGATGCTGTCTATGATGTTGGGATACTGTCTTGTAGCTGGTTGTTCATGGTTCAAAATAAAAGATTAAACAGGCCATCTGCCAGTCATGGCTTACAGCCTCACAGTATGTCTGTTCTTTTCTTACCTGTCCCAGATATTAACTCCACACTGGTTCTTTCACAGTTGGACTGTCTTCAGTATTAATATACAATGTTGGAAATAATAAAATGACATAACAAGCACTGAAGGTGAAGGTGTTTCCAAACTTTTGACTGGTAGTGTATGTGTTGTTCACATTGTTCACAATGAAATGAAAAGTTAAAGTAAACTAGCTTCATTGTTTTTACTTAGCACTTTTCCGCCGGCTGAACTCTTTTGGAACTGGGCTTGTATCGAGACACTGAGCTAAACGGTGAAGGAGATCCTGCCTGCTGTTGAGCTTTAAATTCACTCATAATTCAGCTCAGTGTCAGTGTAATTATATGATTAGGAGCTTTTAAAGCCTTCAATGTGGCCTGCATGAATGCACCCCTCTCCAACTGAGCCAACCAGTTAATGTGTCCTCCTGCCCTCCAGGGGGTGCCGTATCGGGGATGGAGCCCACAGTAGACACAGTGGCAGTGCAGCCCGTCCCCGTTTACTGGTACTATGTGTTGGCGGGAGGTGGCGCCCTCCTGCTTCTGGTCACTGTAACCGTGGCAGTGATACTCTGCTGCCATCGGTACCACTGGGCATCCAAGAAGACCAGCGGCAGCCACCATCATCATCACTCAGTGGCGTACCACAACAGTCAACCTCCAAATCAGCAAGGTTACCTAAACAGCTACCAGAACCAAAGCTTTAATGTGAGCTCCGACCAAAACCACCTGTACCCAGGTACCGGGCCGAGTGTTGAACCGATGCTCACCATCAGACTGGAGAAAGACGACTGTGATTCCCAGTGCTGAACAAACAAGCAGACAACGTGTCAGTGTTGATTAACGAGAATCCTTTGTTCAAATGAGGTGATCAAAGGGAGTAAAATGAAAGGTTCACTGTAACTCCAGCTGAATCCATATGGATGAAGATGCTTGCAGCCCCTATCGCTGATCTAAGATCTACATTTTCATTGTTCTTTTTGAAATCTGACGGAGACGTACAACTCCTGACTTTAAACTCAAAATGAGGATTAGATGAAAGAACGTCAGCTGCTGAGTCTGATATCTCACGGCAGGCCAGAAAAAACTCCTATAATGCAACTTTTTTGATGTTCAGTATGCTTCAGGAAGTCAAAAGCGGATCATCTGGCGATTATGAGTGCACTGCAGCCTAAACACAATCTGAGTTCTGAATATGATCACATTGCAACTGACCAACAGGCAGTGAATGCAGCACATTTCAGCAGTGGATATGTTTGTCTGCCCTGTTCTGATCTCCTCTGTCTCCACGTACAAGGATTTACACAATACGCTGTGTTCATGTGCTGCATAAGGAGAAGAGGCTGGGCTTTGAGAGACAGAGACTGAGTGACAGAGGTAGATTTAAAAAAGCAAAGGAAGGAGGAATAGGAGGAATTAGTGCTGGCTGTCCAGCCGCCACAGTCTGCAGACGAGGATGAGTCCGGTTTACGCAAGGGAGAGACAGTAACAGGCTTATGGAGGAAGAAACAAGCAGGCTGCAGTAAACACAACAAACACACATGTACAAAATGCACATCGAGCCTTCAGGGCATCTTTTATTTACATACAGAATATGCCTTTAAAATGTACCTCCCCATCTCTCATGTTAGATATGAGGCACTACCTCATATCTAACATGAGGTAGTGCCTCATGTTAGATATGAGTGTGGATGAAGTTTTCTTTTTGCCTGTACTTCATGAATAAACAATGCCTGTGTCTGTAAATGTTGAACGTTGCATCTGCTGCACACACACTGTACTGTACGTTAAGGCTGGGAGAATGAAACACAAAACTACTATCATACACACTGTGGATCTGAAATGACTACATTACCCACCAGGCCATTTTAAAATAATTTATTTCTGTCCATAATTGCAGAATTTTTTCAGCTAGTAATTTATATATTTACATGTTCTATCATATATGGGTCTCTAAACGCATCAAATATACGGTACATGCAGTGGCATCTTTTGGGTTCATTTTTGGTCATTGATTTTTTTTTTTGGTCATTTATTTTCTTGATTTGTTCATTTTTGGTTCATTTTCTTGACTGTTTTGTTCAGTTTGTGGATTCTGTCATATTTTTGTGGCTATGTTGGGTTATTTTGTGCCTCTTCTTGATAATTTTGTTCATTTTCTGATGTTGATTTTTTTCTCTTTGTCTTCATTTTTTGTGAATTTTGTTTTTTTTCCTTACTTTTTTGTTGTTGTTTATTTTTTAAATTTCTGATCATTCTGTGGTCTTTTTCTGTTCAGTATTGTTCTTTTTATTCTTTTTTCTTGATTATTTTGTTGGTTCATTTTGTTTATTATTTTGTTCGCTTTTCATCAGTTTTGTTCATTTTCATAATTTGTGTTGCTTTCTGTTCATTTTTTCAATTATTCTTTTCATTTTTGGTGATGTTTTTGTTCATTTTCTTGATGGCTTTGTTACATTTTTCTATCAAATCGGGGATATTTTCTTTTTGTTCAGCTATGTTCATTTTACTACTTATTTTATTGGCTATTTTGTTCCTTTATTTGTTTTGTGCAGTTTTGTTTCTTTTTAGCATTTTGTGGACTGTTTTCTATCTTTCTGCTCATATTTGTTCATTTTTTTTAGCTATTTTGTTCTTTTTCATTCATTTTGTTCATATTGTTTGCTTTTTATTTTTAACATTTTGTGGATTGTCTCCTTTTTTTGTTCAGTTTTCTTCCTTTTATTAATTTCTTTACTTCATTCTGTCTCTTACTGTATTTTGTCCATTTTTCTTGTTTATTTTACTCATTTTTTGGTCCTTTGTTCAACTTTCAAACTTTTTTTATTTGTCACTTTTGTTTCTAGTGGAATGTATAGTTTGATGTCATGTTTTCCCTGCAGGACATCATCTTAACATCATATTTACATAATTCCTTCAATTTAACATTGGAGGAAGATTTATTAGAAAAGCACTGATCCAGGATCAGTTTCACCTCAGCTGATTGGCGTGCAGCACTACTGTCCATCTTAGGGTTTTTTTAAAATAACGATCTGCTCAGTTGTATGTGTGTTAGTGTTTACGATTTCTTAATTTCTCACTTTAGTCAGATAGACATCAGGATGTGTGACTTGTTTTGTCAGTTTTTGAAGTTTTCCAACATTATTTGACAAAGCCTCAGCACTTTTTTTGCATCTTATTGATCATGTTATGATTTCTGATCAATTCTTAGACTGTGAATCTTAATATAAAAATCAACTGTTACACGGATGATTAACCAAATGATGTCTTTTGTGTGTCTTTGTATTTATGGTGTATAATGCGGTAGTTGTGCTGTTTTTATTTTTCTGTCCTCTATTGATTGTACTCACTGAGATGGTCTTACAAGGAAGGGTGATGTTTTTTGGCTTTTAATCAGACAAATATGTCTACCGGGGAAAAAAAGAGAAATATGACACATACAACAAAAACAAAAAATTTGCAAAAATGAACCATCAGATTATCAAAATGACCAAGAAAAAGAAGAAAATAATACACAAAAAGAACTGAAATTATGGAAAAAATAAACACATTAATAAACAATAAACGGAGATGAAACACAATAACAGGATTCAGACTATAAACAAGCCTGTAAAGGGTCATAAACCAAATTTACAAATTTGAAGCCAAACATCAACAAATGTACAAATATATCCAGACAAAAAAGAAATAAAATTTAAAAGAATGAAACACCAGGAGCAAGATAATTCAGAAAATAAAAATAATTAAATATATGAATAACGTAATGCACAAAATGAAGCAAAATAAGACACAATAACTCAGACCATAAAGAAAAATGACAACATACAATAAACAAAATTGACAAACATGAACCAAATAGATCAAATAATAAACCAAATCCATGAAAATGTACAATACACCACAATTTAATACACAGTGGAGCATGAGTGGTCATCCATCAGTCATATGTCTGTTACCATGGCAACAGATTCTGCACTTCAGACATCTGATAAAAAGCAATAATATAATATGATGAAATAATTACATGGCATAATATGACAGATTGTTGTGAACCGCACACTGATTGAAGCATCCAGGTTACATCAGATGGTGGGATTTTCTGTTAATGCCTCCAATCATCTGTGTCATTCAGATGATTTAAATGTCCCATACAGTGAAAAATGCATCTTTATTGGGTTTTGAAGTTCATATAAACTTTTTGATGTAAAATAAAAGCTGTGAAAATCAGAATTTGCTCATTATTACCAAATCTGAGGAATCCTCACAACAAAACGGACAACCGGGTGTGGTTTTGCGTGTTTGTGATTTATGACATCACTAGTCGTAGCCTCAATTTACCCTATTCCAAAAGAGTTGGGACTTAAGTAAAATGCCAATAACAAAATGCAATGATTTGCAAATGTCATAGATCCATATTTTATTCCAAATAGAACATAAACAACATATTGGATGTTGAAACCGAGACATTTTGTCATTCCATGAACTTCTGAATTTGATGGCGGCACTATACCTCAAAAAAGCTGGAACATGGACTACAAAACAGTGGCATGAATCAAAACCAACCGGAGGAGGATCTGATAAACAATTAGGGTAATGGGTAACACATCAGTATCATGAGTAGGTATGAGGCAAAATGGAAAATCATTTTAGATTAGTTTTGATCCAGAGAAGGCAGCAGCGTTTCTGGATCATGTTTACATGTGGCTCCTTCTTTGCATGATACAGCTTTAACTTGTATTTGTGGATGGAACAGTGAGCTGTGTTCACAGACAGTGATTTTTGGAAGTGCTCCTGAGCCCGTGCAGTGATTTCCAGTAGAGAATCATGTCTGTTTTTAATGCAGTGCTGTTTGAGGGCCCAGAGATCACCAGCATCCAGTTTTGACCTTTGACCTTCCTCCTGATTCTCTGGAGCTTTTGATGATATCATACACTGTACATGGCGGGCTCTTCAAAGTCTGAGCGTTTTTATGTTGAGGAATATTTCCCTGAAATTGTTCCACAATTTTTAGATGCAGCGTGACAGATTGACGAACCTCTGCCCATCTTTACATCTGAGAGTCTCTACCTCTCTTAAATGCTCCTTTTATACTCTGGCATGTTATTGACCTGCCACTAACCTACTAACCTAATTAATTGTCAAATTCTCCAGGTAAGAACAATGTAAATGTCACATTAATACAGCGACCGATCCAGAACCAGGTAAATGTAAATATACATGATGTTAAACACTGTAAGAAAATAAAACTTCACCACATAACAAGATTTTGCAGGATTTTGTTCAATTACTTCATTATTTTATTCACTTTTGCTTGTTATGTTGCGTATTTTTGCTTCTTTGTGCTTATTGTGTTAATTTACTTGATTATTTTGTGTTTTTTTAAATCATGTTGTTGTTGAATTTATTCCGTTTCGGTTCATTTTATGTCTTCTGTTCTTTTTTTTGCTCCTTGTTGCTTATTTTGTTCATTTTGGCCAGATTACTTGATTTTTTTTCTTCATCTTTTACTCAATTTGTTGCTTATCTTGTTCAGTTATTGGCTTATTTTGTGAATTTTGTTGCTTGTTATGTTCTTGTTCATTTTTATCTGTGTAAAATGACTCCTACTCACTGAGGTCTGAAGTAAATGCAACTGAATACAAGAATATTTTTTGAGTATTCTATAAAATAGAATAAAAGTATTCAGAAAATCAAGTACTCTCTACTCAACTAAATGTACAGTAGCTGTAAATGTAGTTGAATACGTCCCACCTCTGATCATAATCCACGTGAAATATATCCGTCCCACAATTTCACATTTCAAATATTAATACATCACAAATTACAACCAATCACAGCCCTTTTGTCAGAATTTGATCAAAGGTCACTTTTTGAATGACCCACTGTTCAACCAATCAGAATATTTCCTGGTAAAAAAAGTGGGCGGAGCATGAAATCAGACCATATTTAGACAAATCAGCTCAGCATCCTTGCAGACATATTTAATATCAATCAATCAATCAATAGTACTTTATTTGTCCCCGACGGGCAATTACATTTTCAGTCTTAATAGACACATACTGTATAAACAGTACAGATATAAATTTAAGTTGTAAGGGACCCTGAGAAGCCCACTCTGAGTCTCCCATCATGGTCCGTGATTTCTGGACTCACTATGTTTTGTTCCTGTCTCTGCCGCCCTTCATCATTTTGTTCCTGGCCAAATCCACCCAGCTTTTATATCAAAACCTGCTTGTTCCTATTCTGCAGCTTCCCTTTGCTGCAAATCCTCCCAGTGAAAAACACAGGAGAGCAAATGAGTGGCAGAATTCAGGGAGAGCAAAAAAAAAAAAAAACTATCTCAGAGGAAAAGGGCCCATTAAGTGAGGCCTTTTTTTTCCTCCCAAGAATGTGCCCAGAGATGGAGGGAGATGAAAGAAGGGGGGGAAAAAATGCTCTTTATACTTTCTAAAGATAGATTTTTTTTTCCTTTTATTCCAAGAGGGAGGCTAACAGGGAGGAAGTTTGGATTCAAGGAGAAGGCAGGTTGGTGCAAATAGAAAAGCAGATGAAAGCAGGGTCTGCGTGGTGATCAAATAGGTGCTCGGGACCCAAAATTGGGCCGCGGGACTCATTTGGAGTGGTTTAAATTTATATGTATATATACACAGTACAGTAGGTGTTTTATCACTTTTTATGTGATGTTGGACATTTGAGGAGCTATATCTGTTGCCATAGTAACACATAGTGGGTTTGGACTATATTATGTTGTTAATTTGAAGTTATTCGATTTTGCTCATTTTCCTGGTTGTTTTGTTCACTTTTTTTGTCAATTTTCTTGAATATTTTGTTCAGTTGTTCAGTTTGTTCATTTTTGTTCATTGTCTTGATTATTTAGTTACATTTTCATTCATCCTTGTTAATTTTCTTTTTTCATTTTTGCTCCTCATCTTGATTATTTCTTGGATATTTTGTTCACTTTTGTCAACTTGTTATATATTTTGTTCGTTTTTGTTTTACCTATCTATTGTTCATTCTTTAAAATAATTTTCCTGATTATTCGGTTCATTTTTAATCATGTGAGTTAGTTTTCTTTTTTCTTCTTTGTTCATCTGCCTGATTACTTCCAGGTAATTTTGTCCATTTTTGGACAATTTTCTCGATAATTCGTGTATGTCTTTATTCATTCGCTTGATTATTTTGTTCATTTTCTTTTCATCATTGTTGATTTTTTGTCATTTTTCTTCATCATCATTTTGTTTCATGTTTTCCATCTTCCCATGACCCACCAAGGAATGGATTATTTAAAGGTCCCACACTGTGAAAACACTTTTATTCTGTGATGTAAAATAAAAGCTGTGAAAACGTCAGCCCATCCTGACAAATCCACACAGTAACATGGACAACTGGGAAAATTCAAAACGTGAGAGAGTGTGTGTCGTTTTGCTTCCATCCAGCTATTTTTAGTTGTATTTTCAATTTCAACAACTCAAGCTAAAATGCTCCAGGAGCACTTTGATGCTTAAGAGTTGGAAAAGCTAACATTTCAATAAAGGGTAAATAGACAATGACAGGGACTTTGACAAACTGGGGAGGTTTGAAAAAACAGTATATGATCCAGAAAAGCTGGGTTTCGTTTGCTTTAGGAAGAATCAACAGTGCACAGATACTATGTCAATGGGTTTGTTAATTCAAAGTCCTGTTTGGCTACTTTATAATATGAAATCACACCTCTAACATGCTAAATATTGAATCATGATTATGATAATGAAGAAGAACCAACCCTTAACTTTTGCATAATGGAACATACATAATGCATACTTTCTTTAGCCAAATTTCTGAAAATTTGGGTTAAATTAGCAATAGATTTAGATAGAAATCCAACTAACGTCAAGCTGAAATTACGCCCTCTCTCCGTGCCAAGTGGCAAATATTTCCGACAAAGTGTTTTTCTTAATTGTCCATGAAGCTTGTGTTTCCACAGTGCCTTCAGAATGACCTGTGGTTCAACCAATCAGTGTCTTTCATGATGAAAAATGGGCAGGTGCATCAGTTCACAGTGAAATCAGAATGTTTGTGGCACAGAGGCAATTGGAAAAATCCAAACAGCTCTTTATGTTACCACCCTTACAGAAGGCTTTAATAGGCATAATTAATCCATACATGAATCAATTTAAGTGTTAACATATGCGACCTTTTATCCCAGTTTCATGCGTTTCCACCATTCTGCAGATATCCTCCATAGAGCAACATACTGCACCTCGTAAAATGCCGTTTGTTGCTTTCGTCAACAAGTGTTTTACTTATTTTGTGCTTGCATATCAATTTTCTGTCTCACCAGTCCCTCTCCTTTCTATTGCAATTGATATGAGTATGATTTACACATTATATGAATTATTGTAGCCGCCCTGCACCATAACCCAATCAATGCCCGTCCAAAATTTAAACAGAGGAATGATATATGACTGTATTTATGTTGTGCTACCCCTGCAGTTTTTACTCACAACTCTTTCATTCTCCCCCCTTCAAACTTTTTGCAAGACTTGGAAAATGCGCTGGCATCTCTTCATGCAGCGCTTTTAAATCAACCTTCCCTCACCTCCCTCTCCCTTCTCCATCACAGATTACTTTGAAGCCCTTTAATATTTCTAATTAGTTAATGGAGTTGATTGCATTCATAAAACCCTGTGGTAAGCATTTCCAGCCCTCAGGCCATCTCTGTTTTTTCTCTTTCCTCCTCCTTCTTACATTTCTTGAAGAAATATTACGAGTGAAAGCGCTCTAACAGGTCCTCAGGCCCCCGCCGGTGCCAAAGAGCCGTCCATGTTTCTGCCTGAAAGCCCCCTTTTTTATTCTTCCCTTTACTAATTGGAGAGTGGAGATAAAATGGGGCTACAGGGAGTTTTAATCTCCTCTCAGATCCATGTGATGATTCTTCTCAGGATCGTAGCCCGAGGGCTTTAAGCCAGGATTTTTAGAAAGTGTTCCAGCAGTCATCCAAAGAGTGTTCAAGCATCTTTCTCATTTCATCCTGCTTCCTTTTCTGCGTCATGTTTTGGTGATTTGAGTTCATCGTGAGAATGCTGAGCCTTCAGGGTGTGTTGTGAGTTTACATTTATGGAATCAGAAGAAGCCTAATTAGAGGTATTCAAATTTTGAACTAGTCTTACATGAGTTTTGTTCATTATCACCTGCTTTTTTGTTCACTTTTGATTATTTCCTGGTCAGTTTGTTCACTTTTTGACAAGTATGTTGAGTTTTTTTTTTTTAACCTCAGCCAAGGAGGCTTTGTATTCAGGCTGGTTCTGGTTGTTACCAGGATTATGCAAAAACTACAGGAAGGATTTTAATGAAACTTTCACCAGAGGTAGCCCTTGTGCCAAGAATGAACCCTTTAGATACTGGAGGTGATTTGGATCAGGATGTATCCAACATTTTTGCTAATTTTATCAGAAATATTGCACCGATCAAGTCCAATATCTAATAGGTTCATTATTTGCCCATTGTACAACATCTCGCAATGAAATCTGTGTGAGTCACAAAGAGGAAAACCAAGTAAAAAAATATTGCTGGGTTGCCACTGTGATGCCTTTGCAGTTTTGATCACCTTTCATCATAGACCTCTGAAATTTATCTGGTGCGAATTTGAAGTCATTCAGATGAAACTTACTGGACAAGTTTGTTCAAACACATTGCACATAATTCGCCACAACACCAAAAAAAGACCAGAAAAAACAAAATCGCACACTGCCTGCTTAGTGTTTCAAAAACATGATTGATGTGACTGAAAGGAGAGAAATGAAATAAAATGAATAATGTATAAATCATACCATTATAAATTTAGTCAGTTTTTATAAATGTAGGTTCAGTTATATGTGACCTTTAAGTCTGGGCACTAACTTCAGGGAATTAGATTAAACAGCTGTCAACAACCTTTGTTTTTGTTATATTTAATTAAAGATAAGTAAAATATAAAATGCATTGTTTTGTAATTTGAGTTTAAATTCCCTCATGACACTCTAGTCACTGTCGCAGAGTAGTGAAAGTTTGCACAGGTCATTTACAGAAGAAAGAGTGTTATGTTAAAATGTCTCAACAGAAAAATGACCTTATCTTACAGAGGAAATGAGGCTTGGTATCTTTTTTTCATATCTTCTAAATTAGTTTTTCACCTCTTATCTTTTGAATATCTATTAGGGCTTCACTTCATAATGTGTTTTTGGTTCCTTTGCCCCAGCCTTAAATGAATCAGCTGCCTACATATTGCTCTCTTTTTTTTGCTCTCAGAGGATTGTAATATCAATTTCCTTGAATAAACTGAATTGAAGCAGCTTCCAAACCCTCCAAAGCCTTGCACTTCCGCCTGCCTTAGATTCTATATAAAGTGGTCTTTAAGCCTGTTGGATTTCATAGTATTGGAATGAAAAGACAATATATTGTGTGGAACGTGAAGGGAATAAAAGTGATATTTTTCTATACCACTGTTTTATGTGTCCTTCTTCCCGAGTTCAGTCTCCCTCTCTTACTTATTCTCAATCTCTTGACTGTTTTCATTTCTAAGCAAATAAAAAAGGGCACCGATGCTTATCACGTAATGAAAGTCGCTGGCTTTATGCACGTAATCTGAGTGAAATGTTTAACTCCTGATCTTATTTTCCCTCGATGGACTGAGAACAAAAAGGTTTTATACCGGATCGCTTGGCTGATCTTTTCAGAGACTTTAAATAAGATCAGTCACTCTTTGAGCTGTTTGTGTAGTTCGATTTCCATCTCCACAAGCTACATTGTGGCATTGTGTTTTGACAACAGAGGAGATAAAGAGATGTTATCTTGACCCCAGTCTGACTTGACTGGACGTTTGAGATTTATTTTGTCATTCTTTGTGTGTTTGAACAGATCCCAGACCAATGGACTTTGGAAAAGATCCAGTTTTCAACAGGCCGTCAATTGATGAAGGTGAGGATTGATTTCCTCATCTTGGTTCCTCTACTCTGGTTTCCTTCTATCCTCCCAGTGTTTCCTTTCCTTGTATATTGTCTTCTCTCCTTTCCCCTTGTTCCCTCTCCCCTCCTCTCCTCTCCTTATTTGAATGAATGAATGAATGAATGAAACTTTATTTATAAAGCACTTTACAACAACAACAAAGCTGAACCAAACTGCTGTACATTCATGTATTTCCTTTTCTTTTCCTTTCCTCACCTCATTTCCTCTGCTCTCCTTGTTTATTAGTTCCTCTTCTTGCTTCCTTTCCTCTTCTCCTTTCCTTTACTTATTTCCTCACCTTTCCTCCTTTCTTTTCATTTCCTGTTCTAATTTCATTTCTTCGACTCTTCTTCTTTCCTTCTTTGTCTCTTCTTATTCCCTTTCCTTCTCTTTCCTCTTGTCCCTTGTTTTCTAGTTCATCTTTTTTCCTTTGCTTTCCTAGTTTCTTCGAATTTTCTTTCCATTCCTTTCCTAGTTTATTTTCCTTTCCCATTCTTTCCTTTCCTTCCCGAGTTTCTTCTTATTTCCCTTTCTAGTCTCTTGTTATTTACTATTCTTTCCTTTCCTAGTTTCTTCTTATTTCCTTTCCTTTCTTACTCTCTTCTTGTTTCCTTTCCTAGTCTCTTCTTATTTTTTTCCTGCCCTAGTCTCTTTTTATTTCATTTTCTTTCCTAGTCTGTCTTAATTCTTACATAGTCTTAATTCCTTTCTTTTCCTTTCCTTTCCTAGTCTCTTCTTATTTCCTTTCTGTTCCTTTCTTAGTTTCTTCCCATTTCTTTTCCTTTCCTCATCCATCCATCCATTTTCTACCCCTTAATCCTCGTGAGGGTTGGGGGGGGGGATGCCGGAGCCTATCCCAGGTGACTTGAGCGAAGGCAGGGTACACAGGGCTGACACATAGAGACATAGACACATAGAGACAGACAACCATTCACACTCACATTCATGCCTATGGACAGTTTATGTTTTTGGTTGTGGGAGGAAGCCGGAGTACCCGGAGAGAACCCACGCAGACACGGGGAGAGGCACGAGTGCTACCCACTGCACCAACATGTCGCCCCTTCCTTTCCTCATTTCATCTTATTTCATTTCCTCATCTCTTCTTATTCACTTTCCTTTCATAGTCTCTTCTTATTTCCTTTCTTTTCCTAGTCTCTTATTTCATTTTGTTTCCTATTCTGTTCTTAATTCCTTTCCTTTCCTATCCTAGTCAATTAGTCTATTCTTATTTCCTTTCTGTTCAGTTGAATTCAATTTTATTTGTATAGCACCAAACATAATCGCTGATTATCTCTAGGCACAATTCGAGGCCAAGACCTCATGACTATACAGAGAGTAAACCCAACAGAACCACTGTCAGCAAGCCAATGGCAACAGGGGGGAGGAAAAACTTCTTTTAACAGGAGAGAAAAACCTCCAGCAGAACCAGCGGCTCAGGGTAGGCGGCCAT
>JAQQAE010004519.1:0-18662 GCA_029823295.1 Pseudamia nigra | reverse complement strand
CCAGTCGATGGAAGAAAAAACCACACGCCTTGGATACTATGACCTGGATGACTGAGAATCTTCACAGACATATTACAGCATTAGTCTCGGATTTAATATCCTTACCTTGAACTCCACCAGTCAAAAGTCTCGACACAAAGTAAGGAAAGTTTTTCTAATTCCAAACCTCATTTTATTTGTGTGTCAGGTCTTACACAGATGAGTGGGGTCCAAAGCATTGGCCTCCATCCAGGTTTAATCATGTCATGAAGCTGAGACAGGCGGCACTAAAAGCTGCCAGGGAACGATGGGCCGACTACATCCTGGTGAGACTGCTTTATTTAGAGTAAATGTTTGTTTTAAACGATACTTAAAGCATGAAGCGATTTCTGAGATTCATAATTATGTCATTAACTGGATTACAGGGTTGTACTTTCACATAAATTGTCATTATTGAAAGCATGTCTTTGTTTAGATTTGCCTTATTCAGACTTGATATGGGCGTTGGATGATTCAGACCTCCATGCTTTTTTTTTGTTTTTCTTGCAGTTTGTAGACAGTGATAATCTGTTGACAAACCCTCGCGTGCTGAACCTGCTCATGGCTGAGAACTTGACTCTGGTGGCTCCCATGTTGGAGTCCCGGTCTCTGTATTCCAACTTCTGGTGTGGCATCACCCCACAGGTATCTTCCAGACTTAGACATTAGGGTTAGCTCAGATTATTCAGTAATGTCAGTGAGCCTGTTTACCATAATAATCCAATAAGTTGTAGTAATTAGATAATTGTAATAATAGATCTGATGTGTTTGCATGCACTTCAGAAACATGACAATCAAAAAAAAACCCTGGTTTATATGTTTCAGTTCAGTATTTCAGAGTACATGTATACGTAGCAACGTAACACTTCAACTCCCTGTTACTTTAAAAACATCCAGTCTTGTCGAACATGGCGATGTCTACAGTCGTAGTGTTCCCTGTCTCAGCGTCGGAGCGAATAGGCCGACAAAATAGGCGACATGCTGCTGCTTCTGCAGTCCTTCCTTTAAACTCCATCAGGCTGGCTTTCATATGGCAAGCATCTGCCCTCGGTCTTGATGTGATAGGTCTTACTCCACTCCCTAGAAAAACATCACTTCTGTTTTCTGTGGGGGTTTTTTGTTGTTTTTAGACACGCGCAGATGAAAAAGAATT
The DNA here is from genome assembly GCA_029823295.1 of Pseudamia nigra. Taxonomy (NCBI): domain Eukaryota; kingdom Metazoa; phylum Chordata; class Actinopteri; order Kurtiformes; family Apogonidae; genus Pseudamia; species Pseudamia nigra. The sequence goes on along the minus strand of JAQQAE010004519.1, from coordinate 17,491 downwards.
AAATAAATCAGATTAATAGGTATGAATGCATGAAGTATTGGCAAGATATCTATGTGTGTTTATCCTATTTCTCATCATCAGGTAAGTGCCATTACCTGATAAAGCATATCTCATTATGCTGTTTACATGATCACTTGAATAATCTGATAACTCCAGAAATCTGATATTGATCAGATTTTTAGCATGCATTTAAATGGGCTCAGTGTCACCTGGAGAAGATGGAGTTCAGTATGGCTGGCACCTTCTTGGAGAAACACACAGAAGCATGGAAACAAAGTGAAGTGCTGTGGACAGGGCAGCAAAAATGGCATTTTACATTCCTAGCAATTCACCACCTTATCTTGCTGTATGTCAGCCCTTTATGATGGGGAATGAGACCCTTTAATGTTCTTTAAACCCAGCAAACGTCCCAACAGAGACATTAATTATACTCTGAAGTCACACGTCTGGTGTATTCAAAGACTATGCTAAGTCTTAATGCTCATTTCTGATTTTTTTGGTGAAATCCGATTTTTTTGCGTGGTCGTTCACATTATATTTTAAATGCGCTATACAAGATTGGCGCTATACAAATAAAGATTGAATTGAATTGAATTGAAATGCGACATCCATCAGACTCCAGTGTGAACAGGTTGATGACTCTGAGGTGACCTGCATGTGCAGAAGAATACGTGACGTCGAAGAAAATATGGATGCTACACAAGTCAGTGTGTATATCAATTTTGAAGTTTTTGTGCCATCGGATGAAATGTGACATGACCTTTCAGTCTGAGGTTGCTTTGAAAAGCATCGGATACGTATCCGATTTGAAAAAATTGGATTTGTATTGTTCAAGCTGCCATAAAACAAATCAGATATGGGTCACATATGGCAAAAAAATCAGATTTTGCATGCAGTCTGAACGTAGCCTTAGTGAGAGAACGTGGTTTCTGAACCTTTGTTTTGAACAGCGGGAAAAGACACGGACTGTTCACTGAGGCCGATGTGGAAGGAACTTAAAGTTCTAATACTGCTGGTTGCTATGGCACCGTGCACTGGGCTCCAAGAAGTCATAGCATGGAGTTTATTACAACCTAATATACTGCTTTCAAACTGATATTTTGGTCATATTAGTTTATCTTCATGATTATTTTTTCTTGATTTTTGTGGATTATTGTGTTCATTTCTTAACTTGTTGTTGCTTGATCTGTTAATTTTTTACTAATTTTGTTGCTCTTTTGTTCATTTTTGTTCATATTGTTGCTTATTTTGTTGATATTTTTATTCAATTCCTTGATTATATTGTTAATTTTTTTGTTAATTTACTTATTTATTTAATTTATTTTTAATGATTTTCTTCCTTTTTTTATTTTATATTTTGATGCTTATTTTATTCATTTACACAATTTTCTTGACTGCTTTGTTCAGTTTTGCTATTTTCTTGATGATTTTTGTCAATTATTTGCTGAATTTGTTAGTTTTGTTCATTTTGTTGCTTTTTGTGAGTAATTTTGCACATTTCCCTAGAGATAATCGGCGATTATGATTGGCGCTATACAAATAAAGATTGATTGATTGATTGATTGATTGATTTCTGCTCATTGTGTTACTTAGTTTATTCATTTTGATAATTTGCTTAATTGTTTTGCTCTTTTTTTCTATTTAATCGATTACTTTTTAAATTTCAACCACTTTTATTCCTGCTCCTTTAGGTGAACCCAAATGTAACTGAGTAGAAGTAAATTTTTTTCTATCACAAATGTAACTGAGTAAGACTAAAAAGTATTCTGCAAAACAACAGCTCTCAGAAGTACATTTTATGGGACCCACCTCTGATGATAAGTGTCTACAGATAAAGATACCCCTAAACTATGTCTATGAACTGTTGCTTTTCTTCAGGGTTATTACAAGCGAACCCCTGATTACCAGCCAATCAGGGAATGGAAACGACTCGGCTGCTTCCCTGTACCCATGGTGCACAGCACTTTCCTAGTTGACCTGCGACGAGAAGCCAGCAGGGATTTGGCGTTCTACCCTCCTCACTCCGACTATAGCTGGGCATTCGATGACATCATGGTGTTTGCGTTCTCTGCACGTCAAGCTGGTTAGTTCAAAACACTCAGCTCACGACAAACTGCCAGATTCCTCGCAGTGCTGCGAATGCCTCATGACAGCGTCGCTCGTTTAAAGGAACATCAGTAATGGCATTAAGGGCTTTTTATGATTGTGATGCACATGTGTGAGATTAAACGAGTGAGAGCATAGATAAACAGAGCCATGTGTGTGCAGTATCAGTTTGTAGTCTAGCAAGTAGCGATCCACAGGGAACAGACAGAACTATTAAACTTTCCATTTCATAGACAACAAGAGTTAGTGGCACACAGCTGCCAGCGCAGTAACAAGTAAACACATAAAAGGCTTCACACAGACACTGACACATATGTAAACACAGTGTCAGACAGTGTGGTTAGGTTCAGACTGGAGGAGAGTGGTCCAAATCTGATGATCTTTTTCCTCATTTGTAACTCAGATCTGTTTTATTTTTATGACTGCAAAAATCACATTCAGTCTTATGGAGTACTTTCAGTTCTTATGTGGACCACTTCTATAAACAATGCTGAATCTGATTCACATCAAATGTTTTGGAATATAACCTCAATCTGAACAGTGAGAGGTCTGTATCAAAACACTGCCCTGACTCCAACACGTGTTCAAATGCGGTAAAATGCAACATACACAAGAATGCATCAATAACATGAATCCAAAAACATTCTATTTAAATGATGCATGAAAGGTATCGTTCATCAGGTGATGAAATGATACCTGACCAACTCATGCAGATCAGATGGATATTGACCACACTCAACAAAAATAATGAGAATAATGAAATAAAAAAAAAATCTGATCTGAGATTAATGTGAATTGAACTGGTGATGTGAATGTAATATTTATTTCCTTTATTTCACAACTTTTTACAGGCCCTTTTCCAACAACCTGAGCCACTGAATAAAATGTAAATAAAAACAGTATGTGATGATGTGCAAATCAATGAAACACAATATGATACGACACAATACAACAAGCTGCACGATGTGGTGCTGAAGCTGTAACCGCATAATTAAATGAACATGGTGCAAAAGCATCATATCAGATGTTGATACAGCAAGTGTTCTGAAGTGATATGAAACTCTTTTTGCCCTGAATCAGGGTAAAGAGGAAAAAGAACATCCAGGTTGTTATTAGAACTTAGTTCAAAAGCCGACATCTGTGTTGGTATGAGTATGTATTACTGCATATGGTATGGGTGACACGAACATTTGTGAAGGCAACATTCATTTTAAACAACATAATACATACGCTGACAGTATGTGCTGCCAACTAGATGACAACATGGAGAGTCTTACTTATTTAAGACGATGCCAAACCACATTCAGCGCATATTTCAATAGCATGGATCCATAGAGAATAAGAATCCAGGCCTGTTACCTATTGAACATATTTACTGCCTTCCTTTCCTTTCCTATCTTATCTTATCCTATCATACCCTGTCCTATCCCAGCCTAGCCTAGCCTAGCCTTCCCTGGCCTAGCCTAGGCTATAGTTTCCTATCCTACCCTAGCCTATCCTATAAATTTGGTGTATTGTCTTTGTGTTTCTATTTTTATGTTTCTATTCACATTTTGTAACTTTTTTGGAAATTGAGTTGTTTTTTATCGTTGACTTAATACTCCCACATCTTTATTTGAACTGCAAGGACAAAACGTGTTTGCATGACCTCATGTGTGCATTCTATTACTGTGCTCCTGCAGGTGTGCAGATGTATATTTGCAACAGAGAACACTACGGTTTCCTGCCCGTTCCTCTCAAGGCTCAGCAAAATGTTGAAGATGAAAGGGAGAGTTTCATTCACACCATCACAGAGGCTTTGAGTGAGTAGAAATACACTTTACAGCTGTTATGACACCATGTGTCTTACCTCTCGGGTTTGTTTTTTTCTCCTTCTTGACCTATAGAACCCCCTAAGTGCATCCCTCTTGTCAAACCTCCTGCTTTGTCTCACTTTTTCTGACATTTGGCCTCGTTACTGCTTGTCTCTCTGCTTAACAAACACCAACTACCACAAATCAGAGGAAATTAAGTAAATCTCTAATTTTGTTTTGACTTTTTGGTGTTATTTCCATTCTGTGTCCACAGTTGACCATGACATTGACCCCTCTGAGCATCTGTACTCTCCACCACCGCTGCAGGACAAGATAGGCTTTGATGAAGTGAGTTATGAGTGTATTGACTCCAGGAAGAAGAGGAGCTAAACACTTCCTGTCAGATTATTTAATGGAAATCGGAAACATCCACTTCCTGTTTTTGTGACTTTGCTGACATTTCCAACAGCTTTTCTCTGCCCCATCCATCAAAATAAATAAAATAATAATGATAATAATAACATTATGGTGAGTTATGCATAGATGTTTCTACAATAGGTGGATTTTAGTGAAAATTTTGTTCAGGTTTGAGCTCACTTTTTTCACCATTGGATAATTTTGATTTTAAATTTCTCGGTTATTTTTGTTTATTGTTAATCATTTTGTTCTTCTTTTGCTCATTTCATTCATTATTTGGCTAAATTTCTTGGATATTTTATATTTTTAAAAATTTTGTGGATATTTTGATCCTTTTTGTTCAGTTTAGCTCATTTTGTCCCTTATTCTGTTCATTTTCATTGTTTTATAGATTAATTTGTTCATGTTATGGATTACTTTGTTCATTTCTTTCTTTCTCTTCACAAACATATACAGTATAGTACAGTATGTAGTAAATGTACAAATAGATGCATTAATACAGCAGAACACAGAAAATGTGTTTAAATGTTTGACAGCCATAGTTTTGACAAGAATCCACTATACTATATTGATATTGAAATTACTGTATATTAACCCTTTCATGCATAATATCCATTACACTGCCCCACAAAGGCAAACTGACAGTAACAAGGTGACATTAAAAGTATAATTACAAAATTAAGGCAAGAAGCAAAGCAAAATGCAATGACTATTGCGTAAATACAGTGACTATTTTGACTTAAAATTAACAAAATAATTATGAAAAAGAAACAACATAAGAAGCAAAAGATACAAATAGTAAGTAAATAAAAGTGAACAAAATCAGAAGAAAAATGAACAAAATAAGAGGCAAAATGAACAAACTAATTTTAAAAAATCAACCAAATTAGAAGAAAAACGATGAAATATAAACAAGAAGGAAAAACAAAATAAGAAGAGAAATGAGCAAAATAAACAAAACCAAGAAGTTGCTGAGAAAGGAACAAAAGAGCAGAAAAAAAATAACAAAATAATCAAGTAAATTAACTAAATTAGATACAAGAAGATGAAAAATGAAATTAGCAAAAGAAAAATATGCTTTAAAAAATGAGCAGAAATCAAAACTTTTCAGTAGTATTTGCAATAGCTAGCATCATATGATGTTGTATATACAATTATAATACCAGCAATACAACTACTCTGCCCTTTATACATTATCAAGTAGCACCTAATGCATAATGATGTATTTGTATTTTGATAAACTAACATTCCCTGATGTACAGAATTGAAGCATTTTTCAACCACTGCCTTGTTCAAAATAAATGACTTTATTTTAAAGATTGTTTCAAGGTGCCACAGGGCTCAAAATGTCATATCTCCATTTTTAAAAATAATTTATGCATGAAAGGGTTAAACCAGGTTTCGAAGCAAAGACATTTCTTTTCAGTTCCTGCAACATGTCTGTGTGTTTTCTCTTTCAATGACCAGATCTTTCTGATAAACCTAAAACGTCGGCTGGACAGAAGAACCAGGATGTTAAAAACAATGGCTGCGCTGGGTCTGCAGCCCACTCTGATAGATGCAGTGGATGGCAAGTAGGTCACAAGCAAAGTCTGCAGGAACTGACCAGAATGTTGCTGTAATCATAAAGAAAAAAAAAACACAGAGAATAAATGTGTTGTTTGTTTTCTTTAATAAATCCTACCTTACACTGCTCTGTTCCCTTATTGTTGACTGGTTTAAAGCTCAGTCTTCCTGTCTATCCCTGTTTAAACATCCTGTCTAAGCAGAGGTTTAGTTTTTGCAGCGTAAACTATAGTACTGACTTTAATCCTTGTTGAAAAAGTCCAGATCCTTCTACACATCTTTGTTTGTCTGGCCGTATGCATTAATTGCTGCAAACTGGAAGTGTAAATATTGTACATAAAATCCTGCATCTTGTCATCATTACATGCTCTGCCTTCCTCTTAGGGCTCTAAATACATCTCAGTTACGGGCTCTGGGAATAGAGATGATGCCCGGTTATAAGGATCCTTACTCTGGTCGAGTCCTGACCAGAGGGGAGATCGGTTGCTTCCTGAGTCATCACTCGATATGGACACAGGTGAGGACAGAACAGTCTCATATGAAGAAAAGTTCTGTAGTGCAACTGGGAAAGGGCAAAAATACCCCTCATGCACTAAATTATCATGAATGTTTGCCCTCAAGATATGCTGAAGTCTGGTGTGTCTTCTCTGCAAAAAGGTGATGAAAATCCACCTCCTTTCAGCATTGTATTATGCACTCATTACACAATTCAAAAAATCTGGACCAGGATTGTTTCCATGTTTTCATTTAAATGTGGGGGTTCAGGGCTCATCATATTCTCTCTCTATTCACACATAAAACAGCAAACTAACTTTTTTGGAAATGGATTTGCAGATGAATGGTCCCATAATTCCTCACTGCTATTTCAGCGGGCTTTCTCTTCACAATCTGTGTCGTACCCGCTCGCTATGAGAACGAACAACACCCTGCGAGCTGCAACCTTATCCTGAAAATGACAAGTTTTAACAAAGTATTTTCTTTTACTGGGATTTAGCCATTTTAATACCATGGCTCCCGTCTGCACATGAAAATTTCATACCAGAATAAGTTCTCCCTCACCTAATTATCCAAAGACACATACAGTGTATCCTGTGCTTAGAGCTGCCTAAGATTAATATAATTTATTTAAAGAAATGCATACCATCCAAACAAGCTGGAGTTTTACTTCTAGATGGAGCTGACACAGTGCTAACAGAGCATGGACATGAATATGGCCATGTGACACTACCCTATAGATGATCTACTGAAGGTCACTGATGTTTTCACTATCATGCATGAATTATCACAAAAGATGTCCATATATTTTCTCAGTCAAAGGGATTTTATTACTTCCAAAACTTTTTATTATTAATGTGGAGGCTAAACTGTGAGAATCTTAAACACACTGTCTGAATAAAGTGCTACCATATGTTGCAGAAAAATAAGATAACAAAGTTAGAAAACAGGTTTACATTTGGCAATGCATTTAGCAAAGAACCGAGATCAGTGAAAATGTTTGCTCCTCAACAGCTGGCAAACAGATCTAATCTGTTTTGTAAATCTAATTTAAAGGGAATGTTTGTGTTTTTTTCTTACATCAGGTGATGGAACGCAGCCTCCAGAAGGTTCTTGTATTAGAAGATGACGTGAGGTTTGAACCTCGGTTCAAACGACGACTCCAGGCCATAATGTCTGACACAGACAAAGCCCAGCTGGACTGGGACCTCATGTAAGTACAGTACTCCTGTCTTTGTACACACTGCATGCTGAAGATACTTGGTACCACTTTTTGCAGTGACACCGTCACAGTCCGATTTGTACTGCAAACTCAATTTGTTTTACATGTCTAAGAATACTACTTCCTGCTACTTAATTGTTTCACATGTGCCAAGTCAAGCTATCCATTATCATCGTCTTTAAATTCCATAAACACAAATTACTTAGTTAAGAGTCGGGAAGTGGCAAAACAAAGCATCTTTCTGTACAAGCCGCCAACTATGACAAATATGTTTTGTTTCTCTCTTCCTTTTCAGCTACGTAGGACGTAAACGTATGCAGGTGCAGCAACCGGAGCAGTCAGTGGACGGCATTAACAATCTGGTTGAGGCTGACTACTCCTATTGGACGCTTGGCTACGCATTGTCGCACCAAGGAGCCAGAAAATTACTATCTGCACAGCCTTTCACCAGGATGCTGCCAGTGGATGAGTTCCTCCCGGTTATGTTCAACAAGCACCCCAAGTCAGTCTCAAATTCAGCTTTCTTTGATTAAAACAGTACACATAATTGCAAATAATCCCTGTGCCAACATGTGACAAAGGCATGTGAATGTTTTTTAAGGCTGGTCATGCCAAAACCACTCTGCTACAAAAAGGGGATGTTAATCTGAAATGTTCGCACACAGACACAAAGACCCCACAGTCTGGTTTATGAACACGCAAATATTTGCTGAGAGCCACAAATAGATGATTGCAGGTGCATTGGACACTTAAATAAGAATGCAAGTGTTTAAAATGAACATGATGGTGCAAACATGTATGTTCTGAGAGTTTTAGGCACACTTGGATCCTGCTTAAAAACAGACTTGAGGCTAGTAACCCAGTGCAGAAAGTGAAAGCAATCTACATTACAGTAATTATCTATACATAGACATGCATGTTCAAGCCTTCTCTGTGATGTTTTAGTGTAAAGGGCAGTGTGTAGTTTTCCAATTTGTGCTCTAGTGGTTAAACCACAACCTCTGTCCCATTCACTCCAAGTTATGTTCCCTGTATATCTCTATTTCTTCCCGCTTTACTTCTTTATCCCTTTTCTTCTGTCTGCCACCCCCCTTTCACCTCCTTCTGTGCCTCCACACAGGGCATGGCTTGTTCTTGGGGTTCAGTGGGTACGGCGTCTTGCACAGGACACACAATGCCTGCTTTTCTGTTTCTTTTCTCTTCAGGATTCCTGTCATGCACTGCTGTCCTCCACCTCCACCTATACTCCTTTCTCCTTCCTTGTTTCCTACCTTTTCTACCCCATCCTCCACCTTTCTTCTCCTTTCCTTCCACCATACATGTTGTCCTTTTACTCTCCTTTTGCATTCTCCGTCATTTTACTTTTTGCAGACTCTCCGCATTTGTCACCCTCTTTTTACTCCCCCTTTTCCTTCTCTCTCTTCGAGGAATGTGGGCCAGCAAGGCTCTTCCTGCTGGTTGGAGAAGGGGACAGGATTCCCATTGATAGAGGCCCAAGTATGGGGGTGGGGTAAAGATGGACACTGTGCGAGTGTGTGTGTTACTGTATAAATACGCAGCAGATGTGTATCCAGTGTGCAGTGTATAGATCACTGGGTAAATACGCTATGTGAGAGAAGGTGAGTTTGTTCAAAACTGAAAGGAATAGGAAACATAGACCAAAAAGTGGAAAGGTGGCAGGAAACTATGTAAAATATGGTATGTGTTACATAAATCAGCAGCAGGCAGTTAATTGCTTGGTTTATATTGTGATTGTTATGTCATAGTTGTGTTTGTTTTTCGGAGGTGGGGACATTTCTTACTCAAAATGGACACAGAGATGCATGAAAAAGAGTAAAAATTAACTGAGAGATGGCTGAGATGTTGGAAAGTTTGTGTTTGTTTGGTGGTAGGTCAGGTCCTTAGAGCAGTAATAAAGGTGTAGGCTTTCACTTTTCCAGCTGAGCGTTAACAGGCTTTAAACAGATGATTGGATGGCAGTGGGATGACCTTTGCGGTGACCCCTGCGCATGTGTGACTCTGTCAGGCTGACGTGTCTCCTCATTCCTTCCACTGCTCTGCTACAACTCAGGAGTACCAGCTGAGAGTAGAAGTTTGTGTAGTAATATCACAAAGTTTATAAGAGTATGTCATTTGAAGAAATATTCATTTTACATTACTTTATCATATAGAGTTCTGCAATATTTTACATTGTTATTTAAAACGTTTGTGCTCCTTACACCTGCACATTAATCTGGTAGCTATAATGATCACATTAAAGGTCTTTAACTATGTGTGAATAATTTGATTTGCTTTTTAAAATGAAAAATCACTGGTGAGGGAAATAGTATTCAGATTATTAACTTATGTAAAGAAAACTATTACGCAAATACATAATATATTACAAGTCTATCATGAAAACATCCTACTTAATTAAACGAGCGTAAGCATTAGCAGCATAATGTACTGAAAGGCAAAGTATGAGTTCCTAAATATCCTACATTAATAATTCTTCTCAATTATCACCCTCTGTCAGTGTCTAGAGATGCATCACAGCATTTCATAGCACATACGGCAGAGCAGTATATAAAGCAACTCAAGTTGAAGTCACAGCAATGCAGAACGATAAAAAAGGAAGTGATCTGATTTGGGTTATATTCAAGATACAACATTACCTTATTCGTCGTACAAAAAATACATACGACCAAACACAAACACATGCATAATACAATTACATTGGAAAACACAAACCCCATGAAACATCGAGGCTCTTCTCTATGGCCTGAATTTAGGAAACTGCCAGATATGGGAATGAATGAGTTGTTGTATTTATTCAGATATCTTTTCTAGTTTTTGATTGGAACCCTGAAGTGATGTCCGGATGGGAGCAACTCATACTGGGAGTGTCAATGATTTTTCTTGCCTGTTTAATTACAATCTCCTCAAAGATTAATGAGCTACACTGCAGCCAGACACCGGGGGAAGGCTTTACTTTTGAGGGACTGTCACTGTGTCCATCTTTCTGTACAGTTTACGATTTAGTCCCTCTCAATCATATATTACAATATTTTTATTCATTAGATTTTTATAAGTAAAGCATCATTGTTGTAGCTGATGTAGATAAGCTAGTTTGAATCATCTTATATCCAGGAACACCAGATAATTTTGACGATGGTATCAAATTTAAATTGATTTCAGTTTCAGATGATTTTTAAGATACTGAATGTTCTGAACACGAGGGAAGCATACTGTTTGATGAAGCTGTTAATAACTCAGGCATTTGAAATATGACCCCGACTGCACACTGCTTTTGTAAGATGTCAAAAGGCAAAAATGCTGAAAGCTGCCGGTCTACTATGTGTTAGATTTTAAAGGCTTGACATAATCTCAACTACTGTACCTATAATTTCACCTGAAATAAATAAAAACTAAAGCTGTCAGACAGATGTAGTACAGTAAAAACTACAATGTTGGCCTCAGAGATGAAGTGCAATAGAAAGAGTAAGTAGCCTAAATGGTAATATTCAAATAGAAGCGCTTGTATTGTCTGAACAGTAGTCAATATTAAATCTCAGAATAGTGTCCATTACAGTTTGTATAAAGTAAGCTGTTTTGTTAAATACAGGGCCAAAATTATTAGAACACTTGGCATATTTAAGAAGTTTCATTTGTTTTTGTTTAATTGGCCTTTGAAATACCCATAATTTAATACCCACAAATGAAATATCTACAGAGTTGTCATTATGATTATATCATAAGGAGATTTAGGTCATTTACCTTACAAAAAACATGCTATACCTATTTCACTGTCAATGTCACACAATGATGTTCCTTCACAGGAGAAGCCAAATTACTTTTGGCTGTCAGGTCTGGTCCTGTGTGGTCATGGTAAATTGGCCATAACTGTGTGATTCTTTTGAATGTACAAGGTTCTCATTAAGTGGTTGGTAACATCAGGGTTTTGCCACTGACTCCAGGCCAACAGCTGGTATCAATTCAAAGCCTGTAGACGTACGTAGTCTTGAAGCACGTCTTATTTGAACATGGTTAAGGTGTGGAAAGAGGTAACGAGTGAGCAATGGGTTCGAATAAAGGCCCGTTTTGCTGCTGTCTGTCAGGTGTTCTAATAATTTTGGCCACTACTGTGTAATAAAATAGCTCTACTGGCACAAAGTATAATTAACAACAAGAACACCCTGTTATTGTTTTCATATGCTGCACTTTGTGATATCTGAGTGAGAATTTACAGCAGACTCTGATCTAGTAAACAGCAGCAAATAATCACTCAGTGCAGCGTGATCTTGTGTCTTCTTCCCTGCAGTGGCATGTGGTATAAATCAGCAGCAGACTGTGCTGGTAGCAGAACTGAAATCACATCTCTAGGTTTTAGTTTCTTTGCATGCATTGATGTAAACAAATGAAAATGACCATATTTACCTTAAAAACCAGTTTCGTCATACTTGATTGTGAATAAAGATAAGTGATACTTCAAGCAGAATGGCTTATTTGTGATTCCATCTGTTTTGTGTTACTGTAAACTAGATACCAGTTGGGCCACTTTGGATGACATATGGTGCCATTTTTCTGTTTTATGGATGAAATTATGAGTCTAAGATTTACGTCACCTCTCTTTTCTCTCCTGCTCCTCCTCAGTGTTGAGTACATGAGTCACTTCGAGCCTCGGGACCTGAAGGCCTTCTCTGTGGAGCCATTGCTCATCTACCCTACCCATTACACAGGAGAACCAGGCTACATCAGCGACACGGAGACCTCCACCATCTGGGATGACGAGGCTATCGCTACAGACTGGGACCGGCAGCACGCCCGCAAGACGGCGCAGCAAGGTCGCATCCGGCCCGTGGCGCAAAACAGCGTCACTGGAGACTCGCCGCCTCCAGCTGCTCGTGCTTCTCGGGATGAGCTCTGATACAAAGATCTGAGACTTGACAGAAAAAAAAAACTCCTGTTTACGAATACAGTGTGCACCCATTGAATTTCATGTGTACACTCACTTGAAAAGACACTTGAACTCCAATCTTTTCATGCATTTACATACACACAGGGATACAAAGCACAACTGAGATGTCAGTCTCGTTCGTTGCCTGATGAGGGGACACTGAAGAGAGAGGAAGACCAGGATCTGGGACCAGGGCCAGCAGGCCTTCGACAAAAGCTTTATTTATTCCCTATGTGCTTCCTCTGGGCATGTGGAGGCAGTTAGGGTCTGAAAAATACATGGAAGACAACTATTTGTAAAGAAAAAATGCTCTCACAAATCAATTTTTATATTGTTCAAAAAAGGATTACTGTTATTTAAAAAAGAACATATGTGTTTTTCTAATGGACAGCGTAAGAATAAAGGAATTTTAAAGCTGTCTAAAATAAGTGTGCATGTGTTGATGTGAGTATGTGCACATGGGCATGAAGAATTGAACATCTGTGGAGTTTTTCAAGACCAGATGACCTATAGGACCCCAGGGTGTCAGTACTTCAGATGATGTCATGCATTCACACACAGAGTATGGCCCTTTTTGTCTTATTTGCTAAGCAGCTGGGCAGAAATGGATGTCGTTAGGCACAATATTTGTGTCATTGCAATGTGTTGCATTGCATTGTCTTATTTGCACAGCAGGCTGGTCCTGCTGCATAGAATTTCAATGCATCAGTCACACATTATATTTAAAGCCTCTGGAAACTAAAAGTCTCTTACAGCTTCTGTTATTTAACGTCAAACATACTGGGACTTCACATCAAAAGTATTAGAAATTACATTTTAAGGAATCAAACTATTGTGTTTATGTAGAATATTGTTTTTTTTATATTGGTAGGTATATATATTCATGATGTAATTAATTCTGCAAACAAATCATAAAACGAAGATTATCCCCCCACATTTATTCTGTGTTCCAGCTGAGCTCTGAAATTGGAATTTCTGAATTCGTGGTTAGAAATTTCAACTGGAATTTCCTCTCAAGTCACAATTCCAACTCAAAAAGTTAGAGCACCCCATGCAGTCCACAGAGCACCCCCACCAACCCCCACTTTACAATTCAATATGGCGGCTGCTTGCAACAACTGAAAAAATGCTGCTTGTACTTGTTCCATATTGTCAATCATCCACATAGTACTGTTCCATTTTTTACCCATTGGACGTTACTACACTGTACGTGCAAAATGCCGTGTCATGTTGTTTGGAAGTTGTCTACAGTTTGAATGAGCTGACTTTACAGCACTCATCCATGTTTTTCTGACGTAGCAGCTATTATGTCACTTCTGGTTCCAACATCCGAGTTAAATTGAACACACCGTAACAAAAGTGTTAAGATACACATCATATTTAACACATAGAATTATGAGGGTGTTTTTAGACCACACAGTATTTAAGTTTATCTAACTGGCTTTGCTAATGCTGTCAGCTAATTCTACTAGCTAATGCAGCGATTCATAATTTCAAAATAAAAAAGAATACAAAACAAAAAACTTTTAGCTACATTGTTCCATGTTGTTGCAACTTTTATGCCATTGTCTGTTTCCTTTATTTCACTTGCATCGCTTACATTGGTTTTGTTTTGTCTTGTCTTTAACATTGTATTCATCTTGTTGCATGTTTCACGTTGTTCTGTCACTTTCATCTTTATACATTTCTTACATCATGTCAAAATTGTTACTTTTTTGTGCCCCTTTTTGTGCCAAGACTTGGACTTCCCATTCTTCCAGCTATCAGTGCTTAATGAGAAACTTAACCTTTGATACATGCAGTTTTACCTTTTCAGTCCAAGTTTCCGGAGGCCTTAACATGTGATTCTTCATAACCATCTGCTTTCAGAGCTTAGTGATGTTAGTTTAGGAAACCTGCGTTCATTCTCTCGATCATCAACACATTCACGTTGTATAACTGTATGTCCAGGTTGATCTTCATCCCTTGTGGTGTTGGGGTGAACCAATAAAGCTACTCTCTTTATTTTTGTGTTAACTTGCTGCAACATGAAGTACAGAGGTTTGCAAAAATGACATTTCTGTGTGAGGGATGTGAGGTGCATTTTTTGTTTTTTTGGTTACTGCAGAAAGAGAGAGAATCAAGGCCACATTCAAACACTATGCATCACTAAACACTGGGCAAGACTAGGTATTCTACATTATTTGCACAGATCTTTAATTATGTGATGTATATTATTGCTGCCTCAGTTCAGTAGAAAGTGTAAACTTGCTGCATCTGTTCCCATGACCTTAAAAGTGAAGACAGGCTCAAAGCAGCTTCGCCTTTGTACAAAACCTCTTGAAAACAAACCCTATGGCACCACAAAAAACAGGGCTAAAACATGAAAGGAGCTGCAGCCTTCTTATAAATTGAAGTATGAGCAGTGATCATGTGGAGACGCTCAGTGGGGGTGAGAGCCCCCACTGTTCACTGGTTATGTGAAATTCTGCTCCCGGTTTTATAGTTCCTGTTGAATCTGACACAGCAGAGTGAAATAAACGACGGAAAATAGATGACCCTGGGACTGGGACTTGGGTCAAGTGGGGGGTGTCAGAGGTTAGGTAATGTATTGGACAAGGAGGTGGGAAAGAAACAGAATTGGAGGAAAACTATTGCAGTATTCAGTTACAAAATACTAAAACTGGATGTTGCAGAGAACAGCTATTTGTACTACTGGTTACCTCACTTCACTCAACTCTGGATTTAAATAATGAAGCATTGTGGATGTGTTGGAGCCTTTAAGACGCTCCTTAGCGGATTTGATTTCACAGGTAATGGTGTGATGCTGCCAAATGAAGAATTAAGCTGCCATCTGCTGGTCATGTGTAAAATTTCAAGTGCGTCGTACACAATATGAGGCCTGTACATAATACACCCTGAATAATATAATGGATTAATCAATATTTAATCTAATGGCAGCCTATTTCCCACTCATATTCCACTCTAGTCATGGCCATCTACCTGATAAATCTCATGTGGAATAGGGAGGCGTTTGTTGTACTGTTTATGTCGCTCACAGGCTTTTCTCAGTTTTCATGCAATTAAGAGACTATGTTGACTGATGGAGACATATTGTGAAAAAAAGTATTTTGTCTTTTCCAATTAGAAAATAGGTCTGGGGGCTCTGTAAATAATAAAGTATCAAAAGTCCGACTCAAAGAAAAAAGACACAGATAAATGGATTATTTTTTCTTAAGTGTGTGACCAGATCTGAATCCGTTCTTTTCAGTTCTGACCTAGGCAAATTTTGTATGTGATTTTGAACCAGATCCAGATCTGATCTTTTGCTATGTGACCTCAGTGTGTACTGTCATTAAGAGAACCATCCATGCGTCTTTTACACCACCCAGGAGATTCATGACAATTCCACACTGAAGGCAGTCATTTAAATGCTATAATACGAGCTCAACCTTTAACACAAAAACAACCAACAGCTGAAGTTTACCTGGAGCTGTTTTCAAATGCACATAACTAAGATCAGTAACTGAATAACAATTAAAATATCAAAGACCTAATCATGCAAGTGATGCTGTGAAAGGCATCAGTTTTAATCATGAATCCTGCGACCAAAGGACAGGTAATGAATACAAAAGCCTGACTCTTTTTTATATACTGTATAGATAAACTGTTCTGGTGTTTACATGTACAGCCATAAATGCAACATACACGTAAATCCAGAATGAATTTAAAACATCATATAAAATGATAATAAAACATTGTCCAGGAACCTTTTTATACAGAGTATTTGATAATGATTATTTTTACAGTGTATATTACATCTGAACACTGTTTCAAGATCACAGTAGAATCTGATATAGGCCACATTTAAGAACAGAACGTAAACAGTCAAACCAAAATGTCTGGTCTGAGTAATACTGTAAATCTGAGTCGGCTGGCAGTGTGAACGGAGCCTCAATGCAGTACTTTTTATGTCCATTAGAGGCTGCTCTAACACAACCAGGCACTGAACCAGCTCTGACATCACTAGGCGAGAAATTTATTCCAAAGGTCATTCAACTTGAATGACCTTTGAAATAAATTTGGAATAGTGATGGCGAGATGCAGCCTCATGAAGCACTGAAGCTTTTCATCAACTTGGTTCAGTCAAGTGCAAAGTACTACTCCATCTACTGGCAAAATTAATTAAAATCAAGCTACTGTATTACAATTACTGTGGTTTGAGTGTTCTTTTGCACTGAATTAAATACTCTCCATAACGTCCGTAAATATGATGCACTCATTCTCATATAGTGTTTTATGCAGCTGCCATCAGAGGCAGCTCTCATACTTCTCTCACGCGCTCTCTCTAAACTCTCCAAACTATCTCTAAACTATCTAAACGCAATCCAAACTCTGGAATCCAAACTAGCAAAACTCTATCCACACTGTGAACTGACCGCAACTCTACTACAAAAACCCACACACTGAACGGAGCCGGACGGGTTTGTACCGCTGTCGAACCTCTTGACAAATCTGAACCACTTCGCGACGCAGTCACGTGGTACAGCGGGGCAGCGAGGCTTCGGACGTCATCATTTTCAGCTCCTCCCCCCGCATGACTCGCACGCGCTTCGAAGCGTTGACACATCTTTCACGACATTCATTGGAGCCTATCCCAGCTGACTTGAGCGAAGGCAGGGTACACCCTGGATGAGCCAGGGTAGTAGATCTTTTACTATAATTATTCCAGTATTATGTCAAAATAATCATTTGAGGTATTGTAAAGCTAGATGAAAAACATAACCTATCCTGATCATGGTATACTGACAAAATAACACTTACGGTATATCAACGTGTCAATTGGTCAGCTGTGATATACAAGTGGTGCCTCGGATAACGATGACAATCAGTTCTGGCTTCACGGCCTTTATCCGAATCAGTTGTTGTCCGATGCGACTTTTTTCATAAAAATACATGTAAAATTAATTAATCCGT
>JAQQAE010004518.1:0-18664 GCA_029823295.1 Pseudamia nigra | reverse complement strand
CCCCTAACCCCTCACCCCTAATCCTAACCCCTAACCCCTGCCCAACACTTTTACAAAATGTTCTGTGAAAACAAGACAATATTTTCATTCACTGACGACATAAGGTCAGGACAATGAAAACAAGCTCAGATTTAGTTGCTGGATACCGCCACACTATTGTCATATCTTCATTAACACTGTGTCCATGCTGAAGATGTAGCCTTGGAATAGGGATAAAAGCTTTAGTTAGTTCTTTAAATGAACCACAGTCAACCTGGGCAGTGCTGAGTGCACGATGATGTGACAGCGCTTGGCAAATTAGAGTCAGACCAGAAGCTGTTTTGGTCAAACATGTGGGCAAGAAGAAGCACATATTGGCATTAAAATCACTAAATGGCTGGACAAGAAAATGTGTCTTTGTCAAAACCAGTGAGTAGCTGGAACTCAGAGGTGGTTGTTCCTTCACTAAGGGCCACTTTGACAATGAAATACAACAATTACATGATAAGACACAATATGACAACACACAAAACTGCATAAAGCAGAATGTCAGTCAAGAAACAGTCACATTTATTCCAGCAGGATGCCGCCTGCTGACCCAGGGGTGAGCAACCTTTACAATGTAAAGAGCCATTTTTAGACAGAAAGGAAAAAGTGTCTAGAGCCACAGAAAATATCCAGATCCTTATGTACCACATGAAATTGCAATTTGTTCTTATTTCATTCTTTTTTTTTTGTTTATTTTGATCATTACTTTGTTCATTTTTATCTTTTTTTATTAATTTATTCTTTTTATAGATTATTTAGCTCAGATTTTCTTCATTTTTTGAAAAATTGCAATTATTTTTGTGATTTTGGCTGATCTCTGTGAATTACTTTGGTCATTACTGTTTGTTCATTTTCTTGTTTCCATTTATTATTTTGTTAACTTCCTTGAATATTCTGTTCATTCTTCTGTTCACTCTCATTGTGTTGATTTACTATTTTAGTCATTTTGTAGTTTTTGTTCATTTTTCTGATTAATACACTTAGATTTGTCTTGAAATTCTATTTTTTTTAATAGCATCCCCCCCCGCACTTATTTCCATGTCATTTACATTGTGTTACTAACTGTGTCTCCCCTGTAGTTCTGTGCTTCCTCCCCCTCACATCAAGGACGTCTCTAAATGTCCTTGACGTGAGGTTGCTTTCAGTGTAACGCTCCCGTGCGTCCAGTATCTGTGTTGTTTGTTGCTCTATGCTTTTCTTCTGTCTCTCCTCTGTCCACTATGACCCCAACCGGTCTGGGCAGATGGCTGCCTACCCAGAGTCGCTGGTTCTGCAGGAGGTTTTTCTCTTTTGTTAAAGGAAGTTTTTCCTCCTCCTCACCCAGAGATAATGTTGGCTTATGATTGGAGCTACACAAAATAATTGAATTAAATCACTGTGTGTATTTTTGTTCATTTTTCATGTTTGTATGTATTATATTGTTTAAGCTCAATCATATTCTTGATGATTTTGTTCATTTTGCATCAGTTTTTCCTTAATTTTCCTTATTTTGATGTATTATAATGTGTTACTCCCATCAACGGACAAAGCCACATAAGCCACGTAGTCCTGGAACTGCTGTTTGCAGACCCCTGACTACTAGCACAACCCTAAAGTCTGCAGAGGCAACTGCAAAAATAAGACCTTTTATGTAAATATATTTCTGGTTCACTATGAAACTGTGGAGGAATGATGTGACGATGCCACAATTTAAGTGATTAACAGAAAACAACATTTTATCTTGATCTCCCAATAAACCACTGCATTCATCTAAATTTGAAAACTAAAAAATGTGTCTGAATATTGCTTCTTTAGTGCAATGTTTTTTATTGTGACCACAGAGAAATACATCTCAAACTTGTTTCTCTGCAGAACACGTCAAAAATTAGAAAGCAAAGCACGATTCAGTCTGCACACCGTGGTGATGTTTTGATTGCACACCTTTAATTTCAGGGCTATTTTTCTATCCAGGATGGTGGCTGGTTTCAGCCAGCTCTCAAATATCACAGTTCAACTCAGCTGCACTCCTCAGCTCAAAGTAGAAAAATCAACATCTTGTTTTTTGGTTTGAATGGTTGAAGTTTGATCAAGGTGTTAAAGTGCCATCAGATACAGTAGTTTATTCACAGCAGCACAAACACCCAGAGTACCCTTGCCTAAAGCCAAACTATTAGATCACTCTTGCACCTACTGTAATAACACAATAACATGGACAACATCTACCTTCATCTAACCTCAGTCCATTGGGTGACAGTAGCAGCCAATCAGCAGTGGAGGGAGTGCATGTTTCTCCCTCTAGGTTTGATTTATTGCCCCATGCTGGGCTGTTATAGCACAGATCTGCTGCTGGGGCCAAGGGTTAATTGTCCCGCACTGGGGTCTATTTCTAATAGAACAGGCAGAGATATGGGACTTGACACATCCAAACGCTGGCACTATATTATTCCCTGCTGCTTCCATAAATGAAGCCTGCAGACACCTGCCTACAAAAGTCTCATCATCCAGAAGAAGGAAGCCAGGATTCGAGGCCAGAGGTGCCTACGAATGTCATCTCCTGAGAAGGCACCGGGGCGAACCAGCTCATCCGTCATGACAAACACACTCCTTCCTCTGCCTCTTCCCAGGGACCAATGGGTGTGTTTGGTGTCAGCGGCCCTTTTTTTACCTGAGTAATTAGAGAATAATTTAGTGAAATGGACAGTGCAAAGTCACACACTGCCAAGGTTTTGTGGGTAAATTAAAAGATGTTTTACAGTGCAGATATACACACTATGCATCATTTGGCAAATTCTACTGCTAAAGCTGTGAAACACGTCCAACAATTTTCAAATCCATCAGTGCAATGGACTGTGGCAAAGCTGCATATTTTGATGAAAAAGTTATCTTGTGTGCTTGGTTATCAAGGGAAATTAATTGATTATTCATTTTGTAATGTGCATTCTTTCTACCGAAACATTCAAACTTAAACTTGTGGAAAAAAGTAACATTCCTATTGCATGTTTTCCATAGTGCTTCTCCTCTGCTCAGTGTCACTATATCCATTATTGTGATACAAGAAAGGATGTATTAATTTAATTAATTTTTTTTTTTTACATCAAATTCAATCCTCTGGAATTTGGGCCTTTAAGTTGAGACTTTTGAGATTACACACAGTGAAAGGTACACCACAGCTGCTTGAAATTAACATTACTGGCAATGACCAAAATCATTTATTTGTTTCTGTAATGGTTAATCCACCAGTATGGACAAGCTCTTTAATTGAAATGATATTTTTAATGCTGAAATATAATTATGGCTGTTATCCATGAATTTACTGTTAAAGGCAGAAAAAATAGTTAAGCACATTATTTTTGATTAAGAAGGAATTTGTCCCTTGTTGTGAGGGTTGTGTCAGGAAGGGCATCCGACATAAAAAAAAACCTATGCCAAATCAAACATGCGAATCATTGGTATTTCGCTGTGGCGACCCCTGAGGGCAGCAGCCGAAAGGAGAAGAAGAAGAAGAAGATGCCCATCCATCCATCCATCCATTTTCTACCCCTTAATCCTCGTGAGGGTCGGGGGGGGTGCTGGAGCCTATCCCAGCTAAGAAGATGCCCAATTAAAGTTATTTACAAGCATTCCTGTACAGAAAATATGAGTTTGAGCTGTTGGATGTTGCTTGTTTGATGAATTTCTGACCAGTGTGCAAGCTCAAATTGGGGTATAAAAACATGAATTCAATTTGAAATTGCTTACTCCTACTCAAAATGGTAAAACATCAAGATCTCACTGAAAAGGAATGGGTCTGCATTAAAGTGCTTCCTGATGCTGGATGGTCTTTGAGACAAACAGGACAGGTGGTCGAAAGAACTTGTTAAGCACTGTGTAATTGCACAGAATGATATTGTGACAGTTGCATTTTGAGTAATTGTGCAGCCTCACTCAGTGCTGTCATTTCACTTTTACTGATGTTAACTACTGCTTAGTGTGACGGTTCACAGACAGAAACTCCGCTGCACTCTTTGCTCACAGAAAATGCGATTTAAAGAAAATTTAAAAATAATAAAAATAAAATGAAATCCTCATACTCTGTCATCATGTGTTGTACAGACTGATGATATTTTATCAAGATTAAGTGATATAACATGAAGATGCATCATTATATGTGATGTGACTATTTTACCATTTTTCCCTCTTAATCAAATGCACAGAGTGAATTCATGTTTAGTCATACAGTGGATGTGTCTTGGGTTTTGTTGTGAAGAGTTGAAGTTAATATCTGTGCTACGGTTGACAGTGTAGGAAGCAATAAACATGGAGGTCCAATTCTGAGTTTTATTTTATAACTCATAAGTACAGAACAATTTATCAGTATACATCACAATAAACATGATTTATGATATTTGGATTTAGACTGAGCAACCCCTAGTGGGATTAGATTGGACTGGACTCGATTAGATTAGATTAGATTAGATAATATTAGTTGTGTGCAAATTATGAAAAAGTGACTGCACAATGGAAAAAAAATTATAGTTAAATATAGGCACATACAAATGGTAATGTGTGGGATACCGGTTAAATTATTCAATCAATTTATGGTTGTTTAAAAATAAATTATTGGATAAATGAATAATTCAGAATGAGACACTAAGGATTTTTCTTTTCAAGTGTTTAAGAAATCCTGAAAGATTTTTTTACTGGACTTGAAAGTAAAACTATGGACAGAACAAGTTATTTTACAAGTTGTGTCACACATGGAAAAAAATGAACAACATGTTAATGAAGCGTTCACAGCAATCCTTGGAAGCTCTTATTTCCAGTCTCCAATAGTGGAAGTAAATGTTCTGAAAACTGTAAACGGTGCCAAACTGTCCTGCTGTGGTTCTCTGCAGGTAGTATTACACTGCAGAGTTTGGTGAAGAATGCTCAAGTGGAAAGAAAGTGGACAGAAAATACATCAGACTGCTTAAAAAACATGGCAGGTTGAGTTCCCAAGAAGTGAGAGAGATTTTCAGTTTGTCACTTTATTTAAACAGTAATCCTGGTGTTTACAATAACTGCACCCTTTAATGTGGAAAGCTTTAACACAGTCTATAAACTAATTGTGTAAGCACCATGACAGCGACCAAACCAACTTCATATTTACTGGGCTGCTTTTTGCCAAAGCAGAAGTGACGAGCTACGCTCTGATGCAGTTTCTCTTCTTTTATTTTATATGGATATAAAAGAAGGTGGCAACTTGTCTACCAGACACTGCAATTTGGCTCCACATTCATAAAATGTTCCTGAGCTTTATTTGTGCACTTAATCAAGGTTTCAAGCTTCTCTATCAGTTGTTGGTGTAACATGTACTTGTATTAGATCTGGTATCTCCTCTGTTTACTTGTATAATCCCTGCCTTGCTTTCTAATTAGAGTGTCAGCCACACACTGTGAACAATGTCAGAGTCTCTGTTTATCCCCTTTATTTGCATATGTTTTAAACATAAGCATACTGGCCCCTAGCCTATTTAAGGTGCTACTACTCATACAACTTTCCACTTGAACAAACCAAACACATTCTAATCAGGGGGAGATGAAATTTAAAAAAGTGGCAACCGTTTAAGGTGCTGTTGATATTTCACCGCAACCATCAAAATGAAAGGTGGACTACCTTCAAAGCGTGATTTCAAAATGATCACCTTTTTCTACTATTTCAAATAAATGTGTCATTAAATACGAGAAGGTTTTCCTTTGATCTTGTGCCTAAAAATTTCAGCACGGTGGGTGAGAATAAAACGCCACACTTCAGAAATAGTGCACAGGGGGAAATGAGCATCAAATATTAATAGCAAAAAGCTGTGTAAAACATTAGTTGAAGTCTTATAATGTGTGTTGTATGACTGAAGACCAGACAGAATATATAATGATGAATCTCAATATTACAATAGCAATCCTTTGAGGCACCTTTTGATGTAGTTCTCTGTTAATTCACTGAATACTTAATAAATACAGGAAGGCTACTTCATCAAATGAATGCAAAAATTACATAAAAGCATGACATTGCCTCAGGTGAGTCCTGCTTATTGATTTGTCCACAATAGCTGAATACAACCAGATATAAAACAAGCATATAAATGCTATAGCAAGACCTCTGATATTGCAAACATTTACAGTACAGTAAATTGCATTTCCCTGTATGTGACTGCATCCATTTACAGAATATGCCATAGTCTGATCTACATCCATTTTAGAAGGTTAACAAATTACTAAAATAACTCACAATCGAGGCTGCCCACTGAGCTCTGTACGGGGCCTTCGGACATGGCTGCACAATCAGTAAAGTGCTGCTATTATTCTAAAAGGTGCAATCAATGATAAAGTGGAAGTTTGTGCACTTAAAGGTGTCAGCATTTAGGTTCATTTACAGAAGGTTATGTTTAATTGAGTGCTTATTTACCGTGGTTTCACTGTATTTCACACTGAAGTGGGACAGAATCATCTCACAGTCACAGTCTCAGATAATGAAGACGAAACAGACTGCATTTTGGATTTTGTTGAGCAAGAAATGCCTCCAGTGGAAAAAATCTGTTTAGTGATTTAAGTATTTTTTGTAATTTTGAGAAAGCAAAATCATTGCTCAATCCTATGTCTCTGCAATGAGGCCAATGTAAAGCTGTAATACCACCAGCAGCCACTCGGGTGACTTTGCCTCCCTTTACAGTGGACTTCTGTCTAAAATACTAATTGAATAAATTTTGTCACGAGTCATCATGGTCTCAAATGTCTAATTTGGACCGTGCAATAAGTAATCTGGAGGTTTAGCTTTAAAGTTTTGCTCAGTTATTACCTCCACCACGGAGGTTATGTTTTTGTCGGCATTAGTACTTTTATCTGTTTGTTTTTTCACAGCATAACTCGAAAAGTTATGAACAGGTTTGGATGAAATTTTATAGGTCACAAATGGCACAAGGACCAGTTGAGCAGATTCTGGAAGTGATCTGGATAATCACAGAAGATTTTTAAAAGATTCTTCACCAATTTGCAATTCAACATTCATCCAAGTAGCGCCACAAATAACACCGAGAAAATTTAGCCACATAGGACAACGCCATAATAGATTCTATCAAGCCACAAAGTTTGATCCAGGTATGGGCAACATTCTGGATCTCGTGATCCAGAATGCTTATACTTACAGGGGTTGAGGAAAAATAGCTACTGCAAGGTAGAAAATAAAGCTACAGACATGTAACTGACACCTAACTGTAGCAAAATCTGCTGAGTCAGTAATGTGCCCACGGATTTGATGTACTGTATCTTCAACATCTATGGAGCTAGATCCAGAAGAAAACCACCATGATGGAAATATTATTTTTGGCAAATCACTGTTGAACTAATAATGTTATGTATGTGATTCCAAATGCTAATGGTAGGTTTTCATGGTCAAAGAACCCAAAAATGAGAGTCATTTGTTTTCATTGTTGTATCCCAACAAACACATGGAGAGAAACTGCTGCCTCAGAGGAGGTCTGCATTCTCTAAGTGCTTTCTCGTCAAGATATTAAGTCGTCTAGAGGGTTTTGATTGTGTGCTTGCTGGATTTTGACAAGTCAGGTTAAGTCTGAACTACATAGCTTTTTTACTGACTAAACATAAACAGCATTTTCCTGACAAGGAATTACAGTGGGAGTTAAGAGGTTACAGGAACACTATAAAATGACTTTTTTAGGCAGTTTTCTGTGAAGTTTTACCATGTCAGTAAACCAGTTAGCATTCATTTATACAAGTCCCCTGTCCTGTTGCACTACCAAGGCCCTGCCCCATTTATTCAAATATGGTCACTTTTGGCATTTGGTTCCAAAATGGCAACCAGAAATAACAATGTCCTCACGACAGCAGTTCAGAAACCACCGTGGTTATTCTGTCTACTTATATATTATACAGTCTGTGAATTTACAAACTATCCGTTCAGTAAACATTTGAGTGGACTGAATGTGATCAGTGTCAACAAAGCTAGCGACAAACAACACTAAACCAAAGATGCTTATTAAGACTGATGGGTAATTTCCTGTTTCAGTGTCACATGGGTTTTGCAATGTCCTGCCCTATAATATTTCAACACTATTTTTGTTGCCAGGTTTGTGGCTGGTTTATGAACAGGTCAATAATCCCTATGATGAACACACAGCTCTGAACTCATGTAGCCTTGAAAATGCTATCTTTCAAAATGACTGTGTGGGACTGATCAAATCCAACGTTAATATCAGGAGACAGGCTCAAAGACAAAACATTGGAATAAAATTGGTAAAGCTGCAACGAGAAGCAGCTCATAACCTTTCCTTTAATGTCAACGTCTGTCTCTGTCATTAATTATCCGGTAGTCACGTAATGAACACCAGAACCTCTGAAGTCACCTGGGAAATGAAGCGTGATGATGCTTGTCCTATTATCATCAATGAACATAGACCAACCAAGCAACTCCTCTCC
The DNA here is from genome assembly GCA_029823295.1 of Pseudamia nigra. Taxonomy (NCBI): domain Eukaryota; kingdom Metazoa; phylum Chordata; class Actinopteri; order Kurtiformes; family Apogonidae; genus Pseudamia; species Pseudamia nigra. The sequence goes on along the minus strand of JAQQAE010004518.1, from coordinate 10,211 downwards.
ACACAGAGCGCCTCCTCTTTGTCTGGGGGTGAATGAGAGTCTGGCTGCTGGAGATCCAGGTGGGAATGGGTGAGTATTACTGGAGGCAGTTAGAGAAGGAGAGTGGTTGATTTGCATTGCAGTGTGTGGTCCGATGCATCAGCGGGAGACAGGTATATTTATTCTCTACAGAGGCTCTCCTCCCCAGCGCTCCCCTGGCTGCCTCTGAAAGCCATCCATCCCCACACCTGAATACGCAATGAAATCATCTCTCTGCCTCCCCGGGCATTAATAACTCAACCCTGGTGGCTGGATGGGCCCGGTCACACAGACGGGGCCAGGAAACAGATTGAGAGAGGAAAGGTGGTATATGGTGGCAGTAGACGGTGAGACGGTAAGAAAAGTAAAGTTACAAAGCTGAAAAAAGTTGGCTTTTAAGATTGTGCACAAATAACACAAAAGCTTCAGTGGAGCATGGTGTGATTGTACACACACTGAATCCTTGGCTGCAGTTGAACTTAAAACTTAATTGTGTTATAACATCCTGATCTACCAGATGACAACAATGGTTCTTAACTGGTGGTTCTGGACAAAAAGTGAGATGCAGAATCAATCTGAGTGGGTCGTAAAGTGTATAATGACAAAAATAAACCTCACATTTTACTGTTTATTAACTTTAACTGGAATTTTACTGTCTTTTGCATAGTGACATAGCCATCTGAGTAAAAGATGAAAGATTAAAATGTAGTATTATCTTGTTAAATTTCACCCATTGTGTTCAATTTTGCAATTTTTTTTGATCATATTTCTTTTTTGTCATTTTTTTGTTCATTTTCTTGCTATTTTGTATGTTGTTTGTTATTTTTTGTTAATACTGCTTATTATGACTTTTTAATTTTGGGGGACAAAAAGAGATACTGCTTATTGTTTTTCATTTTGTTCATTGTCTGGGTTGTTTTGTTCATTTTATGAATATTTTGTTCACTCTTATGACTGTTTCATTCATTTTTGTTCATTTAGCAGTGTGTGTCTGTATAAAAAAAGGCCCTTAACATAATAGATGATCATATACTATTCATTTCTGGCTGGGGACAAACAATTTAATTTGTTAGTTAACTTTGTGCTTATTCTGTGTTGGGAATTTTAATACTGGCATAAAATATGGGTATATTTTGTTCAAAACATATAGAAATTATATTTACCAGCTCCTAAAAAATGCATTTGCTCGAATTCAGTAAACGTGAGTTGCGACTTGATGCCCACTGGGTCACAGAGTGAGACCACTTGAGAACCACCACTTTAAAATCACGGACAATATTATATCTTCAATGTTAAGATCCCACTACCAGTTAAACATTTGGACACACAATCTCTTTGTCAATTCAGTTCAGTTCAATTGTACTTCTGTAGCACCAATCATAATCCTAGATTATCTCTATGCACTTCACAAATAAAAGCCAAAAACTTAGACATCTACACAGGGAGCAATCCCACCAAAATGCACAGGGTTTTCTTTATTATCATTTTCAACATTTCACATTAATACTGACGATTAATACAAACTGTTACTGTGAAAGAACATGTATGAAAATACAGAACAAAAAAAGTGTGAACATTTTTTATTTTTCAGACCCAAAGTATGACAGCTTGATAACACACTCATAGCATTTGGTCATTTGTACCATTTGTTGCCTTTTAAATGTGCTTTAGACCATCAGGCGTTTTATGCAGAGGAAGGACGGGAGACAGCAAGCCTATAGCGTCACTACAACTACTTTACAAATCCATATTATAGCAATAAGCAATTAAGTAGAAGAGAAGATAGTCCATCACCACTTCAGCAAATAAAGCTCAAGAACTTTGAATGTGTCCCTTCGTGCAGTCACCAAAACCATCAAACACTACGATCAAACAGGCTCTCGCAAGAGCCATCGCAGCAAAGGTAGACCAAGAGCTACCCCGGAAACTGCCGATTTCAGCACATACTGTACATGTTCTTTGACAGTGCAGATGTACAACGTTGAAAATAAAAAAGTAAAATAAAGAAAAGCCAGTGAAGGAGAAGGTTCGTCCAAACTTTTGACTGGCAGTGTATCTTAGATGTTAGCAGAACAAAAGTCAAATTTCTTCTCCTTTTATCGCCTTTTTGTTCTATTCTGAGGACAACACAAAGGACAAAAAACAAGGACAGTATAAGACAAAAGCAATCTGAGCTTCTTGTCTCCTGTTTCTTCATCTCCGAGAGGACAGAGAACATCAATTATTCTGCTTCCAGCTCCTGTGGGTTTCAGGTGGGTAGAAGGAATCTCAGTTCACACCACTGATAAGGAGTGGGTTTTAATTATCATAACTTTTTTTATGTTTTCCTGCAGGTCTATTTTGAGGTGATGTTGTTTATTAGGGCTGAATGGAAAACTCTGCCACTTCTGTTCACACGTGACATTCATCTCCAATTTGAAATGCAGCTCCTCTCCGTTTCTCTTCACTTCCGCTCTTACAGCAAATTAGTTTAATTAGCAGGAGAACTCATGTCTGGTGGCTCGCTTTTCACATCTGTTCTATTTAGTAAATGCATATGATGTGAGCGAGAAGCTGGAGATGCTACACAAAATTTAAGAAAAAAATAAGAAAAATAAGACACTACTCATGCCTGGCTACATCCTGGGAACAATCATCTAATTCTTACAAAACTGGAAAATTCTATCAGCAAACATGTAAAGTGGCTTTAAAATGTGGATAATTTTCAATCAGCATCCTGTTCACTATTCTTTGTGGGTGTTAGATGAGGGCGATTTCTCTATTTTTGTTCTCATCTAGTCTGTTCTCACTGGTTTGAAGTGAGCTGGAGTGCTGCTTGGATTCAAAATGAGTTTATTTGAGGTGCTATTTAGAAAAGGTACATGCACAATAATATTGAAAATTACAAATCCAGGAAAACACTCAGGAACTCTAAAAAAAATGCTGGCGCAAGATGAGAAGCAGCGTGCCTTGGAGGGGATTTATAGTGAACTGGGCTCATTTGGAAACCTGATGTTGTGCATCTTGGCGCACTAATCACATTTACGCTCTTTTCTGTCTTATTATTATTTCACACATCATAATATTTTTTGAAACAAATCCAAGTGAAAAAGCAGATTTTTTTAAATTCTGCAATACAAATCATGGCACTTCAGGAAACAACTTGCTGATATCTCGCCACACTCCTTGGTAAAAGCGACAGTAATGAAGAAATTGAACTGAAGGACAATGTGCAGCACAGCATCATCAGACAATTAGACTTTCGGACTAGTGAGCAGGTTATGTAACGTTAACACCATAAAAACAACATCCAGGTTGCAGTCTGTGTCTTTTTACTTTTTGACACGGGAGCGATTATCACCATTATGCTCCCACCGGTGTGAAGAGGATTGATGTGAAATATTCATACTCTTTGTGTAACCCTGTGTTGTGTAAAGCTCATCAGTCGATAACTGATTTAAAACATTGTATGCCAATGTATTTATTCCTGGTAAACAAAGTCAATATGAAGCCTGATTCAAAACAGTGTCTGGAAAAAAAAATATCCATTTCAAGATACAGCTCCGGGAAAAAATAAACCAACGGCTGCAAAATAATCAGTTTCTCTGATTTTACTATTTATAGGAATGTGTTTGCATAAAATGAACATTTTAGTTTTATTTTCTAAACTATTCTCTAAACTATCTAAACAGACAATTCTAAATAAAATATTGCCATTAATTAACAGAACATGAGATGGTCTAAATAAAAGACAACAAAGTTCAAATAATTATTTTTAACTATTTTAATACTAATGTTTTAACTTAGTAAGCGTTCAGAAATCAGTATTTGGTGGAATAACCCTGATTTGCTTATATTAAATCAGATTACGTTCACCTAATCACAACCTCATTAAGTAGAATGAGATGTGCTAATGTTGGAATTCAACAGCCATTGGAATGGAATGGATGTCATACATGTGCAGATGCTGATTTACGACAGATGTAGAAGGGTCTCTATTTTTTCAGAGCTGTACATGATGAAAAGAGCTATCCCACTATCACTATCCTTATAATCCATCTATTTGATGTGTTTGATTTAGACACTAACGCACCCTGGATTTTCTCTAATACCTTACGATTCATCGAAGCTCTGAGTCCATCATCAAATTATAAACCCAGTTTCCTTTGGCTCTTACAGTGAGGACAGAGACTAAAGATGTGCTGGATTTCAAAGAGGAAATTTTCCACCTGTTGTGACAGCCAAACAGCTAGAGTAAATATTTGATTGCATCTTTGGCTTACACAATTAGAAACCTGGTTCAAACAGGTCATTCTTGTATTTTTTGTTCTAGTAATGCCTTGTGTGCCACTGTGCACTGTGATGATCATATGATCAAAGGAAAGACCTCTGGGGTTAATTCAGTCGCCAGTGTCTGCATCTTATGTCCAGTTACTTAAAGTGAAACAATCTCCCACACAGACCGTGTATACATAAGCGACACACTCTCATTTTCCGGCACAGCTGACCTCAACCAATTGCATCCAACCCATGACCAGCTGTGCCAGCTCCATTGGACTGTGCATCCTAATCAAACTGCCTGTAGCGTCCTGACGTGTTGTTAAAAAAGAACTGGTGTCTATCAACCCTGTTAAACCACATACCCCATAGCAGCTTCGCCTCTCTGCTGCCTGTCAATTCCACTAACACAAAGGCAGCCTACTGCCATCTCCACAATCTGCAGCCTTTCAATTCCACTAACCCACATACTATAAGATCACACAAAGGCAGCGAAACGAGAGCAGAGCATTTACTTCACTATGCCTTTCTGTCTCTTTCTTCCTAACTCACAAATATGGGTCCTGTTGTGCGTGTAGCATACAATGCGCAAGTGCTATTTTTTTTTCCCTTCTTTTTTGTCCTCAGCATGGAAGGGACAAAAAAGGCAACGCTCATTCTGCTCAGGCTTTTAAAATTATTTCACTTTTTTCACAGGATCCTTGTTACAATGCCAGTGAAATTCAAACAAAATCAAACATCTGACCTCAAACTAAAGAGAAAAAGGAAACAGCTGCACGTTTGATATTCACAGCACAAGGAGGGATAACAGTGAGCTTTCATTTTTCATTGAATCTCGGAAATATACTGTACCTTAAAATGATGCTTTGCTCAGACTGGTTTCAAGAAAAGTAGACGGAATCCATGGCCAGTTGGACATGGAAAGAAAAGGAGAATCAGATCTCCCTCATATCTTTATCTGACCTCCGTTTTTTTAATGCAATCAAGTAAACCAAGTGAACTTTGTGCATAGTTACGGTACTGAAATAGTCTTCTTGACAACTTGAAAAGAGTGGAGTAGCTGTGTAATTTGTGGTCATTTATTCCAAATCAATAAAGGAATATAGCAAGATTTTATGTCTATGTGGAGTGTACATATAAAAAAATATGAGGCACACAGCTAACATACATGTGACCCAGTGGGACAATAGAGCTTTCACCAACAGATCACAGTACATCACATACTTCAAAAATGAGAAGCAAGTAACTCACATTACAGAAAATGTCACAAAACTCAAAAACACTACTGAATATTATAGCACTAAATGGCAAAACTGTGTATCAGTACAGCCTGGTACTGTACTGATTGCTTAGTTGCTTAGTACTGGAGTACTAGTACTGGAGTACTAAGCAACCAAGTGAGCAAAAATGTATGAAAAATAACCACTGAAATAAACAAAATAAGCAAAAAAAGTGAATAAAAGCAGAACAAAGTTACACAATGAGCATGAAATGAACAAACTAATCCAGAAAATTAACAAAAGTCAACAAAATAATCAAGTAAATACTAAATTACAAAACTTAACAAGCAAAAAATGCACAATATAATCCAGAAATTGAGAGCAATAAAATCAACAAAATAAGCAACAGCATTGAGCAAAAAATGGTCACAATAATCACATAAATTCACAAAATGATCAAAAAAAGTTTTGTTTTTTTAAAATAAGCAACAAAATGAGCAAAAATGATCAAGATAAGCAACAACAATGGTTTAAAAAAAGATAAATTACAATAATAACGTAATAATAATGTGTTTGGAAAATGTGCAAAATAACCAACAAATCTGAACCAAATGAAATGAACACAAACGACTAAAATACCTGTTTGAACACAATAAGCTGTAATAAATACCATTTTATGAAGCTACTTGACTAGCTTTGCATGGGATATTTTTACTCTTACTCAAGTGCTTATATTTATGAGTATTTCTACTTGAATCATTATAATAATGATAGAACAGAATACTCTTGAGTACTGTTTCTGTTTACCCAACACTACATAAAAGTAATAAAAGTATTTTAATGAGTGCGGTGACTCTCCATAACAGGATGATCGGTAGGTAAACAGTGCTGCGCTGTGTCCGGAGCCTCTCCTTGTATAGTAAACTATGTCACTGCTTTATTTGGGAGTCTATCCCAAGCATGATTTTTTTTTGACAAATAGTTATTTTAAACATTCCCACAAGTAATACAAAATGATGTATTCAGGCTCAGAATACACAAAAGAGCCTGTTTGTAACTTAGCCTGGAAAATAAGGGAGATTCCAATGAAATAATAACAGTAGATTATGTCAGTGATGGACTATGGTGCTGTGACGCATGCGCCTTGTCAATGCTTGCCAACTGGATACTATTTACCATGGGGCACTAAAGTTTATCGTGAGCTTTAAACATTGACTACTCATTGATTGTTGTATGTTCATGCTAGATGCCCTGCCTAGTCCCATGCAGACTGTAATACAGGCCAGTTTTTGCGTCTTGCATGCCTATTTTACATCTGCTTCCCTCAGACATCTGTCTGTTCTGAACTTGGGGAACAGAGACTTTAATTTTGCTGCTCCCACTGATTGGAATTAATCACAAAATGACTTGAAACTTAAAGATCTGGTTTCATTAAATACATTTAATGTGATTTAAATGATTAAAGCAGGGACATTGATCCATATTATACTGACCTTGATGGTTAATCAGAATATTGCTACTGCCTTTTTTAGCAGACAGTCTGTAAAGGTACAGTATAAAGGAGATCACAGTGAGTCTTTCCTGTCAAAATAGGACTTACTGTAAATAAAAGTAAACAAAAATGCCACTATTAAGAATAACTAGAAAGCACAGCACAGACCTCTGCCAAGGCAGCTCAGTTTCTCTTCCTACCATTATCATTTGAACCTATTCTCATTCCCCCCATAATGCTAAGTACCCAAAAGTAATATTCTTAAATTCCTTTGACCCTCATTATTGGATTCTTTCACCATGAAAACCTACCATTAGCGTTTGGAATCACATTCATATCCTTATTAAAATAATATTTCCATAATAGTGGTTTTCTTCTAATGTCTTCTTCTAATGGTAAATGCTGAAGGTTCATCAAATCCGTGGGCACATGACTGAATCAGCAGACTTCCCACTACAGTTTGGGGTCAGTCTATAGCTTTATTTATCTTACATTGCAGTCGCCCAACCAATGTAAGTATAAGCATTTTGGATCACTATATCTGGAATATTGACCATATCAAATCTCTATGGGTTTGGAATAAACTCACCTGCGTTGTGTTTTCAAAAGGTAGCGCTGTAGACTGTTACTTATGGCTTTATTAACCAGTGTAGAAGTAGTAGTACATCCTGTTTCTGATTTTCATGTATTTTTTTTTTTTGTTCATGGATGAGACAGCAATAGTCAACATCCTTGGGAATAATTTTGTTTCCTCATCAGTCCAATCTTGAACTACAAGTCATGTTTTTAACACAATATTTGGGAGGATGCAACAAACAGCTGGTGAATTATGTGAGTATCTGGATTCATTCCGATTTTGTTGTACACATCAGTTGAGAAAGTTTTCAAATCCAAAACCTCAAAATACAAATGAAATAGATTTATAAAAATGCAACTAGAGAGACATTGTAAGGAAACTAAAAACTGGTACACCAGGTGACTCTGGGCACTCAGCCTTCTCAAGCAACTTCTGAATGTGAATGAAGAAAACATAAAACACAAAAGCACAAGTTTTAAAAAATGCAATTTTCGTCAAAAGGGGATAAAGTCAGATTCCGCTAAATAGGCAGACTTATTCACCTCTTCCAAGTTTTCCCATCTCCTTGCAGCTTCCACCTGCTCTGCCTCCCTTTCTGGGCGACCACCCAGGCAGCCGTCAGTGCCCACCTGATCATCTCTTAGTATCCGGGCAGCTCATATGAGCACATGGTTCTTTGGCCTGCTGTGGACCTACTTCCTGATGCAGCTGCCACCTGCCCAGTCCAGTGTTTTTTTGCATCAATCTCACTGCAGCTGGAGCCAAGTGGCCAGTCCAGTGTGTGTGCATGTATGCATGACTGGCTGTCTTTAAGCATTCATTTACACCCATGATATTAGTTGCTTGCTGGTCACAGACATGGTGCAGAAGGGCCATCAGTCAAACAAAGACGGACGTGTTGAGAAATGGGAATAGACATCCAGCAATCACGCAGCAGGAAGCGCTTTCACACTTGATCCACAGAGAGATGGTGACAGAGACATAAAATAAACCTAAATCCTAACTGCCCTGACTGTCGTGCCACATAAATCCTCCCTTTTTGTTAATTCTTCATAAAAGGTGAACCCAGGACATGATTAAACAGGTCTCAAGTGTGAAAAGATTCTGTTAAATGTCACCACTTGCATACATAGCTTTAAACAGCTATTAGTTTAGTTTTCTGCTGCCTAACCTTCCTGAACTATTCCTCCTCCTCCTCTCAAGTGTTGACGTCTGAATGATCTGGGCTGAAAGACAAGACTCTGTTAGTACAGCTGCTCCCTGGTGTAGACGTGGAATGTGTAAAATCGACCTGAGTCCTGTCTTGGCCACCACTGGCCCTCCATTTCAGTCTGTGTTTAGAGTTTTTTTTAGTCATGATGAATTCCAGATAGACAATGAGGAAAACGTGTGCAGAATTGAACCATACTGATTTGGGGTCATTCGGTATATTTTCAGACATAATAAAGAAGTGTGTACGAGTGTTTCCTCCAGCCTCTTGGGGACCAATCAGTGAGAGTGTCTGCTGTCGACACTGAGTGAAGAGAAAGGAGAGGGACTGAAGAGCAGAGGGCTGGTTGTGTACTTCAGTGATGAGCGTAGACAAGATGAGAACAAGACCATGTTGCAGGCATGTTAGGCCGAGCGAAGGCGGCAGAAACAAAAAAACCTTGCTTAAAGTGATTAGCCACGCGTCAGTCACAAGCACTTTGAAGACAGACTCAAGGCTTTCTGAGTGGAAAACACCATTTGGGGAAAAAACCTCATTTCTGTAGTGTCCCTTTGTGTTTTGTTTCTGCAGTGTTAGATCTGGACAATAAACCACATCTTCATATAAACTGCAAGTCAAAGGTTTAGACACACCTTCTATCCAGTGTTTTTTCTTTATTTTATTATTGTACATTAATACTGAAGCAGTTCATCATTACTTTAAGAAATGAATGTCAATAAACTAGAAAGATCGCCAAAACCATCAAACACCATGGTGAAATTGGCTCTCATGAGGACCATCCCAGGAAAAGAAGAGCAAGAGCTATGTCTGTTACAGAGGAGTTTATTTGAAATACCAGCCTCACATTCTGACAGTTTACAGCAGATAGAGTTTGATGATTTTAATGACTGCACTTGGAGACACACAAAGTTCTTGAGATTTTTCAGATTGACTGACCTTCATTTCTTAAAGTAATGAGTTCATTAAAATAAAGAGTCTTTTCTCTTTACTTAACTGAGTGTTTCTTTCCGGAATATGGATTTGTACTGTAATTGTAGTAGCACTAATAGGGCTATTGAGTCTGTATCTACCTTCCTCTGCAGGAGAAAACTGATGGTCTGAAGCACATTAAGAAGACCAGAAATGAAACAAACAAACAATCTCCTGACAAAGCACATCTGTGATTTCTGAGTAAGTACCTTGTGAATCTAATGACAGGATGCAAAGCTGTCACTAAAGACATACAGTGGAGGTAAAAAATTGACACCAAGATAAATAATTTCACAAACTTTTCCACCTTTAATGTGACCGAAAACCTGTGCAACATAATTGAAAAACAAACTGAAAACTTTAAAGGGGAAAAATTAAAAAATGAAAAACTTAAAATAACCTGGTTGCATAAATATGCACACCCTTAAACTAATATTTTGTTGAAGCACCTTTGGCTTGTATTAAAGC
>JAQQAE010004517.1:0-18671 GCA_029823295.1 Pseudamia nigra | reverse complement strand
CAAGGTTTTGCCCTCAGTGATTATGTTTCAGTGTAATTCACTGTGTTTCCCCCTAAAAACAAGGTTTGCCCTCAGTGCTTATGTTTCCTGATAAAGGCAAGAAGTGGCACAAAATAATTCTTGAAAAGGCACACCTGTGATATGAAAACTGTTTGGGGTGACTATTTGAATTTGATGAGAAAAAGCAAATCTTGAAGCTAAATGTGGATACTTTGGATGATCTAAACTTTAAAACATGTTCCATTTTTCGACACTTCTTTATTTTACTACATACTTACATAAGTTCTTTCACAGATTGCATGTCTTCAATATTAATGTACAATGAAGAAAATAGTAAAAATAAAAAAAAACACTGAAGGAGAAGATGTGTCCAAACATTTGACTGGTAGTATACTTGTTTTGCACCTAGATCACAGGGTTCAGAGTATTTTACACCGATCCTGATTTACAAGACTTGGCTGACATCTTAAGAACACAATTTCAGATCTGACTTTCTTTTATCTTCCAGGTTAATGTGAAACTGAAAATTTACTACCGGTAACTAAGTCAAATATAAAAAAAAAAACAAACAAAAAAAACAAAGACAAAGCTGCTTCAACTGAAACATGTAGAAACTGAAAACACTGGTAACTGGAAGTTCCTCAAGTTTAAGGAAAAGATAAGGAAAAAAATTAATATATATTATAATTATTCTAGTGTAAAATCCACAGAATAAATCTTTAGCAAAAAGAAGCATTTGTCATTTTTTGTGTGTACACATATCTTACCTTAAACAGATACAACCACATCAAACACAAACGCTTCAACAGTGATATTATCACACCACTGGTTGACTGATGCAGCATGCGGTAGCCACATGTCTAACACCTACTGTACACTACAGCAGCACCACAGAGCAACAACACCACTAACCAATCACACGTATAGAAATCAGAAAATAAAACTAAAGATGTCCAACTGAAATGAGGCTGAGAAACAAAAAAGCAAACACAATTTAATAAAACAGGGATTAGAACGCCAGAAAATGATATAGTCAGAGAAATAGATTGATAGAAAAATCTTGACAAAATGATAAATAAATAAACTGGTGATTAAATCTCCTTTGACAACAAAACAAAGATGTTCACATGTAAGCCACAGCTACACAAACTATGGAGTCACAATAAACAAAACACATCACGTTGACAACATAACGGATACACACTAAACGTTATGGTACCTCTGCACGGTACAGTATACACACAGAGCACACACCACAGACATGTAACAGCATGTGTTGGGCGGTGTAACTTACAGGCACGTAAAGTGGTTGCGCAATCATGAACAGAGACAGAGGAAAGTGGGTAGGCCCTCTGAAGGGTGTCCATGTTACTATGTACACTGCCTGACATGCAAGAGCAGTCTTGTTCTGAACGGCCGCAATCAAAACAACATGCCAGTTTCATTCGTTTGTAGACGGACATCTTGGCTACAGTCATGTTTTGGGATGAGAGGAGAGGAAAAGCAGCAGGTTAATGGCAAAAGGAGAAAAATTCAATCCAGGGGAAGTCGGAAGGTATGTTCATCATAAAGTGCAAGCCTTAGACACTTGCTCCCACAGACTTGAGCCCCAACTTTAAGCAACATACTTGAAGATACAAGATTTTGCCAAACTCCAACTATCTAATGGTCATCAGATTTTATTCTTTTCTTAATTTGCAAGATAAAAATGTCATTACTGAAATCTGCACAAACGATCAGTTTATCAACCGTTTAAGGCTTGTTTGTATTGACACAGAGATCAAGCTGTGTGCTAAGGCTGTAACAGGTCAAAAGGCAGAACTAGAACAGTGGGAGAAAAGGAATGGGGAAAAGTACAGGGAGAGGGAGGGAGGCATTCAGGAAAAGGAGCCATGAGCAATGTCTTTAGCAGCAAACAACCTCATACAATGTTACACAATGTTTCATACATTTGTACATCCTCTATCCATTTGGCTAAATGAGTGGATCACGTACCTGTATCCCATCATGCAGCTGTAGCAACGTTCTCCAATGCATTACACTATATACTGGCTAGACTGGTCATTTCATGCTACATTTCCAATCGCAGTTTCACTGCTCTGCTCCCAAGGCTTCATTCATGTATGTATGTATATATAATGAGAGTACATGGATTGTTCTGACAAAACGTGTGAAAGTATGAAAAATCTTTGTTTTGTACTGTAAGTATACGTACTTCTCTGAAGTCCTGTAATATAATTTTGTAATAAAGCATAAACACTGACTCTTGCAAGATACATTTAAGAGAAAATTACATCTAGACGTTGAATAGCTATCATATATTTGTAGAGTATTTTGAATTACCATCCAAATTTTAGTTTCAGATCTAATATTAAAGTATGATCACACAGTAAGAAGTCTACCTGTCCGCCTGCAGCTAATATACTGTAAACCTCTTGTTTACGTCTGTGTGTGGTTATAGTGTCTTCAGGTGTGATTGTGTGAAGCCCTGAAGCCCAGAGGAAGCAGCAGTGAAAGTCCCCAGAGTAGCATCTCTAGATTGCTGTGACTCTGGAAAGAAAACAGTCCCTTGTCCCCATTCTCTCATTGCCAAGGTGCAAACAGACAGCAGACTAATACTGTCTGGCACCTTTACAGAGACATGTTCAGCATCTTTAGCTTCACATCACATTGGAAAATACGATCCAGAATGGAGTCACTTCATTCGTTTTCAGTTTTGGGCCAACGAAAGAATGGGAAACGCAGATTATTAATGCATTAGGGACTGTTCAATCCTGTGGCATGCACATCTGCTTTATGAGCATGAAGTACGCATGCATTAAGTGTACTTTTTGTCTCAGCAACAAGGGGAGGTACAGAGATAACTGTTCACAGTGATGAAACAGTTTGAGAGCATGGCAGCGAGCAGCAAAAGTACCAATTCATGCTGAAATTTTTTGACTTCAGAGTATTCAGTGGTGCATTCAGACCACAGATTATGTATTTACAATGTTAGGTATTGACACATGGTTGGGAAGCAATGGAGGACACAAGACACACACACGCACACACACGCACACACATTAACAATGTCTTTAACTTCTGACTTCACAAATACCCAGATTCTGGCCTAGGTATCCATTTCAGGGCATTCTTAAATGAGGATTCAACATGATGGCTGCCCTGATGAACTATCTGCAGATGTTTAGTCAGTCGTCATCATTTCCAAACCACTATTAATTCACAACATTCTAAATCAGAAGCTATCAGGGCGTTATGTTGAATAAAAAGGATGTCCCAAAGAAAGCACCATCCGAACGTATCTTCTGATTTTGCCCTTATTCAGCAAGGATGCAAGGGAATGAAACAGTGGGCTCGAAAAGTGAACTTTTGGGCCATTCACTCAGCAAACAGCATACAATTTTCAGTAAACATGAAACACTGAAGATGAAATAAACTCAAGATGATGAATTTATCAAACTGCTTTCACAGTTCTTTTTAATAAATTCATCACCCATGAAGTCTGTCCTTGCATATTTGTTGAACAGGTTTCAGCTAATTAGAGTTTCCTCTGCAGATAATCACCGTTTAAATACAGTACTATTTTTTTGGGCATGACTCTGGCACAGCATCACCATCTAGTGGCATTCTAATGCTATGACAGTTAATGCTGTCTATTGCTAGTGGACTTCTGGACTCACCCAGCACAGTAAGTAAAAAACGAGGGCCCAACAACTGTCCAGATTTGAAATGCACAAGAGTGGTGGAGTGACATTTCAACTCTGAAAGGCACTGATGATCTCTGAAACCTCAACCAGAGCTGGGCGAAGACCCAGGGTTTAGAATGGGGCTGAGATCACAGAGAAGTGTGGAAAGGGGAGACCAGATTGTTTTGATTTTGTTTTGGCAACCTATCTCATTCAAAAATGGCCAACAAGGACATTTTCTGCTCTCCAAAAGTTCAGCCACACACAAAACTTCCTTTGACATAAAGCAGATCAATTTGGTCCTTGTTAATTTTCCTCCCCTTGTGTAAGCTCTGCTAAATCTGTGATTACTATACGACAGCTCAGATTCTCATTACGTTACTTTTATACTTCCTCGGAGCATGACACTATAAAGGGTTTACACACAGCTAATGGCAGAAGACTTACTGCGGATTGGCTTTCAAATGCCAAATATGAGCTTGGGGTTGATGATCAAATAGTGAGGAAAAACTGGCCACATCTGATTTAAGTCGCACTCTGCTTTAACGTCAGTTTTAACTACTCAAAGCATCAGCTGAGTGGGCCAGTGATGGGAAAGCCTGATGCTGGTGTGAGTTTGATTCCTGCTGATTTGGATTTGGTCTGGTCTGAGCACAGTGTAGGAATGAGAGGCGAGGAGAGGGATGCAGAAGCTCCACTGGTACATGCAACATATATACATTATACTATTGGCTGAAGAGGAAAAAACACTTGCACTCCACTCTGGGTAGTAGGACACCCATTTTCTGTTTTACTCACAATAAATCACTACCAGTGAGTAGTTAAAATAAAGTGGTGTTTTCCAATGGCAGCAGGGAAGGAAATACATCAAAAGCGTGTCACTGGTCATAAAGAAACATGGGAAAAAACAACAGAAGAGAACAAAACATGACAGAACAGAATATACTGTAGGACAGACTTCCATTGCAGTAATGGAACTGTCATCTTTCTAAGTTCAACTCTTATTGGTTACAACTGTAGAATACAACAGAACATAATGTCATGTCCATCAGAATAGTTTACCTGAGCTGAACTAGTGTGTTGATCCTGCTGAAAAAAATATTTTTTGAATCTAAAAAGTATAATATATAATATATCACTGATGCTTGGTATGTTGTTTAACCTTAATCATTAAAGATCCCATATCGTGACTGTATTGCTTACACTGTATGTGTCTATTAAAATGTCTGTAAGGGTGTTGAAAAATAAAGAGATGATTAGATTTTTTTTCTTGGTTTTTCAAGGGCCTCAAGGGTAACTTTATCTCATACAGTGATTTCACTAGGAGGTTTTGTAGCCACCCACTTTTCATCTGAAAACACTGACTGGTTGAACCACAGGTCATTCCCAAAGTAACCTGGGATCATAATCTGACACAAAGCTACTGCAAACACACAATTATATACTTTTCATGGACAGTTGCCCATGGAGTTGGAGTCCATGGCTAATTTTAGCTTGAATGTAATTGGTTACTATAAAATTTCAATTTTAAATTTTAATCTGAATTCTACTGAGTCAAGGGGGCAGGATTAATGCATTTTAGCTGGAAGATGGTCTAATAAGCGAGTTGCACATCTTGGGCTGCAGTATTGATCAGTTCTTTGGAAAGTTGATGATGTGAGTTGACATGGACTGCCTGTGACATCCAAGACCACTACAGATGACAGACCAAAATGAAAACAAATTGACTGTTGTTATATATGTGGCAAAAATATAGAAGTTATCGAGCACTTTGACAAAAGAGGAACAGCAAGCAATAGTTAAACTGAACTACAAATCTTTGCTGAAAGTGGATGGAAGAGAAATTCCAGACCTTTGAAATTGATGGATGTACTGACAAAAATACAAGAATTAAAAACTGTCAGACGTTTATGTCAGCTGATATCTACAGTATTCAGCAGAGATGAGAAGCCAAGAAAGTGTCTTCATAATGATTGTAAGGAAGGTGGGTTGTTTTACAGTCAAATCGTCCTAAATACTGTGGAAAGGTTTTGAAACTGAGACATATTCCTAGACACCAGCCCTGTCAGAGATGACAAAGGACAGATTTATAACAATGACAGTTGTGTAGCTGGACCTGCTCAGTTATTAACAGCAGCCAAAACAAAGACTTTTTAACATTAACGGGTTACAGTATATGTAGTGAAAATTCAGTACTACTAAAATTTTATGTGCTCTATCGATGTAACTAAAGGTTATTTTAACATCTCAACATTCATGTCTCATGGTGATTGGCACAGTTACAAGCCGGATGTAACTCATGAATGAGAATGAGAAAGCAATTAGTGTCTTTCTTTACAGCAGTAAATGTGTAGAGTACAAACAATGGTTTACATGTTCACTGTTGGCTGCTACTAAATTTTGGTTCAGTCATGCTGTTTTTTTCCACCATTGTAGCTTATAATAACCATTAGAAGGTAGTACACAATGACCACCTATCATTGTAATTCTCTTACGGCTTAAAACCAAGGTATAACAATGTTTAAGGACACGATCCATCACTTGCTTTTATCATTTGTATCAACTGCATGTGAAAAGGGGCGCATGCACACAAGAGAAGTGCAACTCGCTTATTGGGTACTACGTGTCTGTGAAGATTCTCAGTCATCCAGGTCATGGTATCCAGGGCGTGTGGTTTTCCTTCTGTCGACTGGACTGGAAATTTGGTTTGAAGACGTTTTGTTATGTAGCCAGGAAGTTTCTTTAGTTCTAAACTGAAGAAGCTTCCTGGATAGGTAGCAAAACGTCTTTAAACTAAATTTCCAGTCCAGTCAACAGAAGGAAAACCACACGCCCTGGATACTGGGTACTACAAAATTTAAATGTAAAATTCCATTGAGTCATAGTGAGTGGCAGGACTAATGCATTTTAGTTTGATTATGGTCTAATTAAAATGGTGCTCTATGGTTCTCAATTTTGAGGTCACAAGTTACAAAATTTCAGAATCACTTGTTTTTTTTTTCCTGTTCTAAAACTTGTGTGCATTTTTCAGGACTGGCAGCACTGAGCAAGTCTAT
This sequence comes from Pseudamia nigra, assembly GCA_029823295.1. Taxonomy (NCBI): domain Eukaryota; kingdom Metazoa; phylum Chordata; class Actinopteri; order Kurtiformes; family Apogonidae; genus Pseudamia; species Pseudamia nigra. The sequence continues at coordinate 11,929 of JAQQAE010004517.1, read as the reverse complement.
CCATATTTTCACAGCTTTCATTTTACAGCATAGACATTATACAAACATCAAAACCAAATGAAGATGTATTTTCATAGTATGGGACCTTCATATCCATAATTTTACAATATGTTTGCTGGTCAACAAATTCATTTTAAACCTCTCTACACTAATTTTTATCTTTCCATTAGATTAAATATTGAAAAATGATGGCAAAACCAAAACCAAATCACATTTACAGATGACACACCTACAATTCAAATAGGAGGAAACTGGACTGATGATGGCTGTACCATGGATGTAATGGCAGTTCAAATGTGGACCCATAACAAACATTTTCTTAAGGATATAATGGTGTTACCTTTAAAGACACAGTGCTACAATATAGAAGAACAATGATACAAGGAGAGGTATAACATTACTGTACAAACAAGAGAACCAGGAGTGTCATGAGACACACAGACAGACCCACACGTAGGTTTGGAAGTGAGAGGAAAAAAAGGAAGGAGAGGGTGGAGGAGGGGTAGCTACTCACGTCGTTTGCAGCCACATTTTTTAATCCTTTTGGGGTCTGTGATGTCATCATGACAAGCTTTGCAGTAGAAAAATGCTCTAAAAGAAAAACAGCTCACATTTTATTCATTCTGTCCTCTTTAAGCGACAGTAGCTGTTTGTACTTAGTCATGATACATTGATATTACCTCTTTACTTCTTTGGCGTCACTGGCAATAAAGAATCCCAGTGTTCCCTCCTGCATCTTGACATGGTTGCCTGGGTTGATAAGGATGCTGGATAATCAGAAACATAGACACATCATCCCCATTACCATTTAGAGAACATCAAACTGGTCCACACAACATGCTAATCAAGAGGAATGGTACACACACGTAGAAGGTTTAATCAGACCTCGACTGTATTTATCTGGACTGGTTTTTTACATCTTTTACAGCACATGATCCTGCTGTAGGTTGGGAAGATTTGTATTATTTCACTCTGATTTGGGGTAATTTGCTGATGTTACACAAATGGACAGAATGTACAACAGTATGGAAGGACACTGAATTTTAATTCTTTGCTTTACAGAATGGTATCAGGTACTGTAGTCCTGGGGTGAGACGGGGACAGAGAGATACAAGAAGAAGGGGACAGAAAGGGAAAGAATTAAAATTATGGCCATGGTTTTAGTCTCAGCACTCAAATACAGTCAACTACAGTCGTTATAATGTCCAGTGAGACATGTCTGTAGTATTACAAAGAATGTACAGTAAGTGTCGTTACCTCAGTTAGCATTTGACTGTGGGATGAAGGGAATGAACAGCTCTTTTGACTAAATCTATAAATCTCTCGAGTCAAAAAATTCAGTAATACCCTCCTTAATTATGTCCATCAAGAAAAGTAATGTATTTAGCTATAATCAAAATGTATTAAGTCGATCTCAGTAAGCGCTACCATTAAAACAAAGCATCTAGTCAAAATGTATCTTGTCATTACTGGGACTTACTGATTGGCTGTATCATTCCCCATTAATTAGACTGAGACAAAGATTATACACCCTACACACATACTGTACACTCACTCACACACACACACACACACACACACACCCACACACACACCCTGGTCATTAATGGTTACCTGTGGGCAACAATCATCAATGATGTGAGTGTGAACAGAACAGAAAATCAAAACACTGAACCCACAAACCTTTAAGGGTTACACTCCTCCAGAAAGACAGCCCAGAGGAAAGAGACTGACTTCGGACAATTTTGTCTGCTGCAGGTTTTATAGATATAGAGTTGTGCTTAGTATATGGTGAACAAAACTACAGAATTCAGTGTTGTAACACTGACATTCTTACTGACCTGTTGTGAATGTTTTGATTAATTGCTACATTTGGTTCCATTTTATCAATTTATTTGGATTACATATTGCAGTATGAGATGTAGCATTCTTAGATTTGGAGCTGAGTTGGTACTGGTGGCATCTATCATAATATATCTTTCTTCTGGGCTCTGGAAAAGGTTACATTGGAGGTAAATAGACAAAAATATTAAGGGAGCAATTGAATCCATATGCATTTGGGGATGTGATCAAATTGCACCAGTCATGCAGATCTGATTTTAGTTTCCACACTGCAAGAAGTAAAATAGCATATAACATTCACTCAGATTGAATGGCCCCCAGAGTAGAAACAGGTATTACGCCTGGCATGCGCTCTAGTGAAAAATAAATGAAAGAAACAAATCAACTCAAGACAGTTCCACAAACATTGCTGCCCAAATCTGAGATTTTACAGTTGTACTGTATCTATACAAGACATTTTTCTTCAGTCGGGTGCAAACTGGTGAATACAAGCATAAAAAGCATCAAAACCTCATATTGTGAGCAACAAGGCAAGCATCAAACACCCCAGGTGAAAGTGTTGTAGCATGCAGTTACCAAACAGCATGAAGAAGACAGTCAAACAGAAAGGCATAGCCACTGCAGTACAGTTATAGGGACAGGTACGTAGATGCAGACGGTTGCAGTAACTTCTGTGCAGTTGGATTGTTTCTTAAACACCAAACTGACAGGAAGTGACCTCACTTAAGGACATCTACTCGAGAGACGCACGAGCATGACTGAACATGGTGGTTGAGATGAACAAAAATGCACACACGCACACACGCATTCAAACGCCTTTGTAGAAAAGTCGCACACACAGACATACACACATACATGCACAGATGGATAAACATGTAGAATTGTGAATATGGGAGGGTGATGGAATGCAAAAATGAACAGTGGGCACTTGTGTAGATTGTAGCCTATGGTTTTTCAATTTCAGTTTGGATAAATGTAACGCTATCCAAATTCAACAATTCCATGCCTTTCCTAATGTGTGAAATGATAAAAAGGAAACAAACACTGGTGAGGTGCTGCTGTGTAATAAAGCCATAAAGAAGACATGCTAGTATATCCACTGCCTGCAGCAACGGCAGATAATCAGTCAATTCTTTCGAGGTTAAATCAGAATCAAAATGTAAACAGTTTATCAGTGATTACAGACACCACATCTGAGGCCTAAGATTTGTGTAAATAAACTCAGCGCTACTTTTATGTCAAAGAACCAGAAATACTGTTCTGTCAATGATTAAAAACACCAAAAGTGGAATAATTATCCCAAAAAGACTAACAAACGGTAGGGAAACAACTGAGCGACACTGAAAAAGAACTTAAAGTGAGAGAAATAAACTAAGCAAAGGACTGGTAAAGGACAAAACTGAAAAGATCAAAAAAGAGGTAAATATGGAGAGGGTGAGCGTTTGGCCTTGGTACACCGACAACAGCAAAGACAAAGAAACAGCACTCCTACAAACACATCCAATTTATCTATCCTCTCTCTGCCTGCAAAGAAGTTAGTGCATTAAGCACAAGGGACACCATTAAAAAAAGAGTTAGAAAAAGAGGCCTGTGAGATAGTTTTTGGAAAAATATCCTTGGGGAAACTCCCAAAGTCAGAAGCTTTAAAGTGGTGGAGATTGGGTGGAACTTTGGAAGTAAGATAAGGTAGAGGGCATACCGCTTTCGGCTTCTGCAAACAACAAGAAAAAATCTTAAATCAAACAGTTATCATGAACATAAAGGAAAAGGAGAATATAACCAACTGTTGCTAATGTTCTTGGTCTACTGTGTAATTATACAGCAGAATGTGGTGTCACTATGCAGAAATACTATTTAGTTATTCAGTACTGTATCTGTATGATACGGAGGTCTAAAGAAGCAATAAATCTAATGCCAAATAGATAATAAAAAGTTCACTTTTAAAGGCAGTTATACTTGATGAAGGGCATTAATTAAATGACATGGGAAACTATAATCTTCTACAAAAGAGCTGCAAGTGTAAGTATCCTTAGGTTTATCATTTCCATATCAAAACATCTCTATATAAAAGAAGAAAGCCTTATCAAAAGGCTAACATCAAAACTCACTGAGTCACATTACAGCTAAAATGTCAAAATAACCCTTTGTAAGAACAGTGTCAGTGCACAGAAACATTTGACACAGGTGAATGGGGACAAGGTGGGTGGGATTTGGCAATTGAGATTACGGTACTGAAAAAAAGTACTTCATGTTGTTATTGGTGATAAGACTGACATCAACGTAGAGTTAGTGGTTATACAGACTCAACAGGGACACAATTGAAGAGAGTTAAAAACACATGACATGAAGTTCAAATGTGCAGCAAATTTACCTGAAAGTGTCTCTGAATTTGATCGTGAAGTCAAATTAAAGAGGATTATAAATCATATTTACTGTCATAATTTCCTAAACAACAAATCAGTGTGTTCCTTTGGTTTTTGGTCATCTGCTTTGTGTCTGTGAAGTTACCTCCACCAAGGAGTTTGTATATGCTCAGTTACATTGATTTGTTTGTCAGGAGGAAGAGCATCTCCAAAAGTTGTTGACAATCCAAATTCATGGAAACTTACACAATGGACCAAGTAATGAGTAATTACGTTTGGATCAAGCGTTTCTTGGCTTTGGGAGATTTGGCCACTTTTAGGAGTTGTTGCACTTCTTATAATACAGTTCAATATGCATGTCTGTACTTACGTAGATGGAAAAACTGATCCAAAAGTGGCCCAACACTGCCTTGGTAGAGGTATCTCTGTGTTAAAACTGGTCTTACTAGTTTATTTTAGAGACAAAATGTATGCTTTAATTGGTAACCATTGTCCTTCACCAACTCATGTCATGACATGTGAACAAATATTAACTATTATAAAAGCTGAAAACAGAACCTGTGGCAAAATTAAATTATGCTGTATCAAAAAAATACATCCATTTAAAACAGTCAGGGCTGCAAAAGGTTTGGTTCAATCTACAAACCTGCTTTCTCTCTGTTCAGACTTGTATTCGATGGCAATAAGCAACAGCTTCAGCTTCACGTAACACAGCCTGTAAAACATGTACAATCATTAGCAGCGAGAAGGAGCTACAATCGATGACACCTTCAAAATCTACCTTTTCATTTCATCACTTAACAAGTGAGAGCTGAGAACCTACCATTGTCGGTGGGCTTGCTGAGTGGGGAGAGAGTGGTACTTACTCACAGACAGTGGGGAAGGAGAGGCCCACAAAGGCACTGGACAAATACTCCGTGTACATCTCATTAGCCACCCCTTCCAGGTAATACTTCTGCCATGTGTCTTCCTCGATCTGACAGAAAACAAGCACGGAAATGTCACATACAAAAATAAAAAAGGGAAGAAAAAAGCAACACTGGTTTTATTCCAGCAGCAGCACAATGTGGTCTGCAGATGTTCCACCGCATAACATCAGCCTGGTCATTATAAGCCGATCCATCATCTTTATGACATGAGAACAGTTCTTTGATGGAAGCAAGCACCTCTTCAATTTTAAGCCGCAAAACACTGAACAGATTCCATATGAAATGTCACAATAAAAGATGATGTGCCAGCATGACTGAAAACACCGCACTGGAAGTCTTTCTCTGGACAAAGATGTCATAATTTTTCAGTGAATGTACTGCTTTTGATAAATCTACTCCATCTGTACGCAGTGAACCTACTGTATCCACCCACTGTATATAAACTACATATCGTGTAATGAATAAATCCACTCATTAACTAAATTAAAAGTGAGAACTCTTTAATCAAAGTTCCTTCAGTCTGTTCAAAAGTAGTGATTGAGGCAGAGTAAATACTGCCCCCGGTGTTACCTCGATGAAAGAACGCATGGAGAAGAGGTTTGCAAGCATGGTGGACAGGCCCTGGGCCAGACAGCTCTGGGCAATGAATCCAGCCTTCAGCTCTGCCAGGCAGATAGCATCGTCGCCCTCCTTCCAGTTCCAGCTTGGAATGTTCAACAGATGGGCCTTCATCACACGACACAGACAGAAAGGGTCACAGGACACAGAATACTGTGCAGATTCCAGTTCCTTAAATTATTATGATGCACATTTGCATAGAAGCCAGGGATTTGACATTTTTATACTTTAAAATTCATTCACATGGATTCAGACTAGCAAACATAACATTAGCAAACAATAAAAAAAACATGTAAAAGTTTTTCCTATTGCAAAAAAAATCAGAATACAGTAGCTCCAAGTGCAGCAATAGCTATAGTGGAGTTGTTTCACTGAAAAGTATTTCTGACTAATTTCCTCTATTGACTCCTCCAAAGAGGATATGTTTTTGTTCTGTTTGCTTATTCGCAACATAACTCGAAAAGTTCTGACCGGATTTGGATGAAATTTTCAGGGTCAGTCAGAAATGGCACAAAGACCAATTGATGAGATTCTGGGGGTGATCTAGATCATCGCCTGGATTTTTAAATGATTCGTCCCAAGTGTGAGATTTCACCATTTGTCCTTGCAATGCCACAAATAACACTCAGAAAATTGAGCCAAAAAAAAAAAAAGATAAAACCACAGATTCTATTAAATCACAAAGTTTGATCCAGATATGGGCAATATTCTGGATATAGTACAGAATGCTTATACAGTACTTATAAGGGTTAAGGAAAAATAGCTACTGTAATGTAGCAAATAAAGATAGACATGCAAACTGACTTCAAAATGGCAGTGGTGAAACCCCTTCTGAACAAAAGGAATTTAGATCCTAACATCCTTAATAAATACTGTATCAAACATACCGATTTTAAGTAAAATTTTAGGATAAGTGTTTTTTATCCAATTAGATGATTTTTTTTAAATAAACACAGTATCTTTGAAACATATCAATCTGGTATTAGGACAAACCACAGTACCGAGCCTGCCCTCTTAAAGATTGTTAATGACATCATGGGGAAAGTTGGATTCACAGAATCTCTCAGTCCTGGTCCTACTGGATCTAAGTGCTGCCTTTGATTTTTATTAAACAGACTCAGAAGCCTGGTGGGCCCCTCAGGTACTGTTTTTACTCCTATCTCGCAGATCTACTATTTTTCTAAATCATTTTACCTTATTGTGATATTGTAGCATCTGTGTGATTATTCTGATCTTGGGATGGTAGTTCTTGATTGAAATGACCCTAAAATAAAAAAAAAGGTCAGTGGTAAGGACAATACGTTGTGTAGGCAGGGTCCACTGATTTTTAAATCCTGAGGAGAGACACTATACCTCATGATGTTAGAGGCATCTTCAGCATCAGGATCTGCACAGTATTTGTTGGCTAAGATTAAACAGGCATCTGCTGACTCGATCTGTATACAGGACCAAAGACTGGTATTACACAAAGAGCGTTCTCTTATACTGTAAATACACCATTTGATTTGCTGTTTGTGCTTAAGAATGGATTACACACAAAACACACAAACAGAAACTTTCTTCAGGTAATCCGTAGAGCTCTGAAGTTGATGCAAGCTTCCTTTACACATCACTCTGCTTATTTAAACGTGCATTCACTGTAAATTCAAGAGTCAAACTACATTTCATCTCTGACACCAAGGTTGACCAACGGTACCTTCACTCGGGCCAGATCGTGAGGGTTGAGAACAGATCCCTGGTAGAACTCTACTTGTGTAAAATGGCGTTTGAACAAGGCTTCCAGCTCAAGATTAGGGGAAATACTAACACATAGAGAGAAGTGGAAAGGGATTAGTACATGTATGAATATCTCATCTGAACATGTCAAATATTCTGTTCTTTTAACCTACACGTGGCGAGGAAGAAAAAGTTAACTTACTTATGGAGAAAAACAATTTCTACATTGACATCATCCCTGTCCTTGTGTAGGAAGTCTTTGAGGAAGTTGGAGACACTTTCGAGGGTAATATGACCACAGACCACAATATGCCTGGAAGGGGGGAAGAAATCATCTTGAGTGGGACACATAAATCATTGCAGACACTGGCATGTCTCCCAAAGATAATCAGTCAAACCAAAGCACTCTCAAATCTAACTCAAATATAGAAAGAAAAAACTATATACATGTCAAGAAATGTCTTTTCAAAGCAAACATGTAACTAAATTAAATCATTTTTGCCATAAAAGTATTTTCCCCCGTGAAATGAAAGTGGTTAAATTCTGCACGACAAGTGCAATCAAACACTCAACTCTGAACCACTTTAGAAAATCTAAGATATAATCACACAGCCCACAGTGGTTGGACTGTCATCCGTTCTCAATATAAAAACTGTCCCTTTGGCCAAACCACTTCTTTGTGAGCTGAATGAATGTTGACAAAGACATGTACATCAATCTACTCATGCCTTTATACAGAACATTACTGAAAACTTTCAAAGTGATTTGGAGGCCCAGTGGCTGACACAAATTCTAAACAGGTCTCAGTGCATTTGATGGGTCTCTGGCAAGATACAGTAGTGCATTAGAGCAGAGTGATCATTCAGACAGTGTACAGGCCTGATTATAGGACCAAGGAAGTTAAGAGGTTAGATTGCAATGATATTTGACTGGGGGTTGTGTCCCTGTTTGTCCTGTCGTTGTACCGTAGGGCCAATGTCAGCTTCGTTCTGTCAGGTTGAAGGTTTGAAAGTTTTATTTAAATATTAATGTAACTTGTGGTGCTTCTGTAGAAAGTTAATGTCCCAGAATTGATTATATATTTACCTTCTTCTTTGGGTTGTTCCCTTTTTGGGTTGCCACAACATCTGACCCTGCCCTCTGCATCTTCTCTCACTTCAATTGGCTGCACGTCCTCTTTCACCACATTCATAAATCTCCACTTTGGTCTTCTTTGCCTCCTGCCTGGCAGCTCCATTGTTAGCATCCTTCTACCAACATATCTGCCATCCCTCCTTAGGACATGTCCGATTCGTCTCAACCTGACCTCTCTGACTTTGCCTCAAACAACGTCCCACCTGACCTGTCCCTCTGATATTCCATATTCTAACCCTGTCCATCCTCATCACTCCCAAAGAGAATCTCAACATCTCCAGCTCTGCTGCATCCAGCTCTGCCTCCTGTTTTTTTGTCAGTACTACCATCTTTTAAATCTTCTTTTTGACTCTTACTGCTATCACATCTTTTCCACCTTCGCCCTTGCTCCGAAAAGTTGACCCCAATTACTTGAACCCATGCGCCTCTCAATCTTTACTCCTTGTAACCTCAATGTTCCAGTGGCCTCCTTTTCTTTCAGACATATATATTCTGCCTTTCTGTGACTGACTTTCATTCCTCTTCTTTCCACCTCCATCTCTCCAGGCTTTCCTTCACCTGCTCTTGCTACATATTATAATGTCATCCACAAAAATCACAGTCCATGGGGATCCCTGCCTAAACTCATCTGACAGCCTGTCCATCACCGTCGCAAACAAGAAGGGACTCAGAGCTGATCCTTGATGAGGCCCCACGTCCATCTTGAACTTCTCTGTCACACCTACAGCACCCTTCACCACTGCCGTACTGCTATCATACATATCTTGCACCACTCTAACAGACTTCTCTCTTACTCCCTTGGCACCCTGTCATATGTGGTCTATAAATCCACAAATACACACATACTTCCTTCTGAGCTTCCCTGTATTTCACCTGGATTCTAAAAGTACAAATTGCATCTGCCACGCTCTTCTTGACATAAAAACAATTTACTATATATTAAGGTACACATATTCCCTTGTTGCTTATTGTTTTTCTCTTTGTAAACTACTTACTAATGTCTTAAATACCCTATTTTACAAAATCTAGACTGGGGGTCTGCAACGTGTGGTCCCTAACCCCTCCTTAATGGCTCCTGTGGCTTTGTTCAGTGATGGAAGTAATACATTAAAATAAATCAAAATGAACCCTAAATAAATCACAAGGTGAAAAAATCGCAAAGTCTAAATAAATCGCAAGGTGAAAAAATGAAGCAAAAAATAATAAACAAAAAAAAAGAAAAAAAAAGAACAATATGACCAAGTAAATGAACAAAACCATGAAAACAAACCAAAACAAGCAAAATACAATTACGGTAACACAAAACTGAACAAAATAATCCATAGCATAAACAAAATAAGGAAACAGTACAAATTTTTACAAAAAATACCAAAATAATAAATCAACTTGATAGAAATGAATAAAATATGAACAAAATAATCAACAAAATGAACAATAATGTACAAAATGATCAGTTACATTAACAAAAAATGAAAATCATCCATAAAATGAATAAAAATGAACAAGTTCACAAAATAAGCAACAAAATAATAAACAAAGTGAAAAAAGAATAAAGTAATAATACATTTTTAACACACTGCCAGCTAAAATGTACGTCATGTGTCATACTGTACATAAAGGGTCCAAATATTTTAGTGTCTCTCAGTACATACGTACACCACCGGTCAAACATTTGGAACACCCCAATTTTTCCAGTTTTTTGCTGAAATTCAAGCAGGTCAAGTTCAATGAAGATCTTGAAATGGCACAAAGGTAAGTCCTGAACTGCCAAACGTTTAAAAAATGTAAAGGTTACCCAAAGCTGAAAGTTAACATACATTTCAGAATTACACAAAAAGGCCTTTTTCAGGGAACAAGACATGGGTTAACAACTTAAAGCTGCTCTGCACCAGTGGTGGTTGATCAAGCCTTGAAAGTTGGTGCAACCAATTCCCACATGTGTCCCAAGTTTACTTGATTAATTAAAACCCTCTGTGTTGGAACACACTGCGGTACCATACCCTCTTGAGCATTGTTTGAACAGTACTGTACTACAGAAAACATTGTGTTGCTATAATAATGGCGAGACAAATGAACAAAAACAATGGAAGAGAGACAGACCATCATATCACCACTTAAAAATGTAGGTCTTTACTACAGAAATTGTGAAGAAAGTCAAGTTGTCACTGAGTACAGTTTCCTTCACCATCAAAGGGCACTCAGAAACTGGAAACTCTGACAGGAAGAAGTATGGCAGACCCCAACCCACCAAATTGTTCTGCCAGACCAGGGGGGCGAAATTAATCAAACAAATCTGGGACACTCGTAGGAATTAGTTGCACTTTCAAGGCTTGATCGACCTCCATTGGTGCAGAACAAGTTTAAGTTGTTAACACATGTTTTGTTCCTTGAAAATGAGCTTTTTGTATAATTCTAAAATGTACATTACTTTCAGTTTAAGGTACCCTTAACTTTTTTTGTTAACCTCACACTTTCAGCACTTACCTTTGCAGTATTTCAAGCTATTTATTCCTCTTGAACTGCTTCATTTTCAACAACAAACTGGAAAAACTGTAGTGTTCTAAAAATTTTGACCAGTAGTGTACTGTATGTATTTTTACTTCATGTCAAAAATGTCTCTTTACATTGTACTAGACTACAAACTAACCCTTTATCATCAATAGCCTAGTATTACTGCTTACTTGTTAAAAGTAGTTAATAGTGAGGAACTGAGTCATATTTCAAGGATGGACTTAAAGCAACACAATAATCATTTTTAGGAAGGCACTTCATGGCTTTACACATGGCCTTCACATAGCATAAATTAGAAAAACAAGGATGAGTTAGTCCATTAATACTTCAGAAACATGTAGGACTGTGTGAAGTGGACCCGTTCATCCTGTAGATATACAGTCAATGACTCTAAAGTAATGTAGTAATTCGACACGGTGGTGGGGAGCACTCATGCCTCACAGCTAAGGTCCTGGGTTCAATCCCCCACCGCCGGGTGTTGGGATTGAACCCAGGACCTTCTGGAACTCTGTGTGGCGTTTGCATGTTCTCTGGATGGGTTCTCTCCGGGTACTCCGGCTTCCTCCCACAACCAAAAACATGTACTAAGTTAATTGGTTGCTCTAAATTGTCCATAGTTGTGAATGCAAACGATTCTCTGTGTGTCTGTATAGTCATGAGGTCTCAGCCTCAAATTGTGAAGTGCCCAGAGATAATCAGTGATTATGATTGATGCTATATGAATTGAATTAATTCTTATACTTGTGTTATTATATACTGATGACACACAAAATAATAATTATCTTTCATTTCTGCAGTGATGTCACTTTAAATCCT
>JAQQAE010004516.1:0-18674 GCA_029823295.1 Pseudamia nigra | reverse complement strand
AACTTCATCGTATGGCTCATCAACTTTATCCCTCTGTAGTTGCCACAACTCTGCACGTCTCCCTTGTTCTTAAAAATAGACACCAGCACACTTCTCCTCCATTCCTCCGGCATCCTCTCACTTTGTAAGACCTTGTTGAATGTTCTTGTCAAAAAGTCTACTGCCACCTCTCCTCCACAGGTATGTCATCAGGACCAACTGCCTTTCCACTCCTCATTCTCTTCAATGGCCTCCTCACTTCACCCTTACTAATCTTTGCTACTTCCTGGTCCTCAACGGTCAACTCTTCTACTCTTGGTTCTCTCTCATTTTCCTCATTCATCAACTCTTCAAAGTACTAAAACTACTGTAACTAGAGGCATCAATTTTTAATATGTAATAGATTGGTGCCGAGGGAAACGCTCACTCATCAGATGGCCTTGACTTTGACAATGAAGATTGGTAGGGTCTGAAATCATTGCCATTTAACTTGCATATATTTGTAGCTACGTAGTGAGGTTGAAAATGTCAAATACCCCTGGATTATGGACTGTTGATTCCAAATATGCGGTGAAAGTCAATTTCAAAACTGGTTGTGTTTCTTCATTCCATAGCTTCTTGTTTATTTATTAACCACACAAATTTATAATCCACTCAGAACAGGTCTGTGACCCACTTTTGGGTCCTCACCCCCCAGTCTGTGAAACAGCAAATCCCCAGCTCAGTTTAGAACATATTCTTTGCAAAGTAGTTGTAGTGGTTTTGATATAATAGGTCAAAATAGTTTTGTTGCAAAAATTAATGATTTGAGTTATGTAATATATATATTCTGTATATAATGAACTTTGATAGTATCACCTTGAAATTGACCTTGCCCTTTTCCCTTGAAGGTCACAGCATTTTTGGAGTTAGCATAATCAATTAACCAGGGGTATATGACATTATCAATCTTACTATATAATTAAAAATACATGCAGGTAAAAGTGTAATAATTTCAGACCCTGCTGATCTTCAACGTCATAATTCAAGTCGAATCTCTTACATATTAAAATTTGGTGCCTTTAGCTGTCATAGTTTTGGTAGTATAGTTTGAAATAGGTTTTTTCAATTATTAATGCTCTGGCCTGCACAATATGCAAATTAGGAGGTGGTTGCCATACTAACCCTTCCCCCTGCCCTGACTATCCATATGACAAGTTTGGTAAATTTGGATCCAAAGACTTTGGAGATACAAATCCAAATGTTAAGACATGAACAAAGCTCTTCACTTCATATTCAAAATACAAAATAATGAAAAGAAACATTCCAAAAATAATCACCACAATAAGATCACAATAAAAATCATCAAGAAAATGAATAAAATAAAAAACAAAATCAACAAAATAGTCAAGAACATAAACAAAAGTTAAAAAATTGGAACAAAATATCAGGAATGTGAACTAAATAAATCTGGACCAGTCCACCACCCTACAGTTTAGAATTACTGCTTTACAATGTTACAAAAGAAAATAATCAAATTGATTGAGATGAATGGTAAAATATGTTGTTTATTGTCTTTGGCAGGTCTATGAAGACTACGACTGTATGCTCAATCAGACTAACATTGGGCATAACAATAACAAGTTCTATGTCATCCAAGTCATAAAGGATGGCAAGAAGTACTACGCATGGAACCGATGGGGCAGAGTGGTATGTTCTGTCACATAACATCTGACTGTAATGGTCATTCAAACGGCACTTCTCGTATTCTCACCCAGCTGTTTTCATGCAATGCAATGGAAAGGATTATCACAATAATGCAAAAGTAACAGTATTCATCTTATTAAGTAGCTCATTTAAACAGGGTGATTATGTAATAACTGCCACAAGCCTAATTGACTGATGTTTTATTACATATTAGAAGTCAAATAATCAATTAATTTATTTGTCAAGTGTTGATAATTGATTAGTCATGTGAAATACTGTTTTAATAAAATCAGTGTGATATTCATTGTGACAGCTTAGATACAAATGTAATCTCAGGGAATGTTAATTTTGCTATTTTCTTCCTCTTATGTAACTACAGGGCGAAGTTGGACAATCCAAACTTAGTCCCTGTACAAACCCGGAGAGTGCAATTAAGGACTTTGAGAAAAAGTTTAAGGACAAGACAAAGAACAACTGGAGCGATCGGTTGAACTTCGTGTCTCACCCTGGGAAATATACACTGATAGAGGTGGATGGAGAGCAGGATGCTGAGGTCAAGGTAAGGTAAATATACCTAGAACTGGGCAATACGGCCAAAAATACTCTCACTATAAAAATGCTCATATAAGCTGATGTTCATAATTGTCACAATGAAGGTGAAGTCATTATTATTATTGTTTTATTATTAATTTTATTGCAAGACATCAAAGGTGCAAAAAAATTTAAATGACATGAAAGAAGATGGTGAAAAAGGTGACAACAACATAAAAGATGCAAAAAGATTTAAAAAACTACATAAAGGACACAAAAGACCTTAAAGAATATTTGTCTCATATTTTGTGGTTTTTAAAAATTTTGTCTGATGTTTTGAGGCTTTTTTTAAATGAAAAGTTAAGTTCTTACCATTATAGAGGCAAGAACAAAATGTTTTGTCACAATACATCATCTTCATCATTAAATGTCATAATATGAAATGGACATACAGTATATAATCATGATTATATACTGTATGTAATACAGTAATTATTGATTTACTGGCCAACTCTAAATATACTTTACATCTCAGTCAAAAATGACACTGATTATAAGGCCAAAGCTTTCATCAGATGAATATCTGAAGTTGTTATAAGACGTTTGGATTTATCTCCCCTGCACCAACAAAGTTAGAGTATGGGGCAGTGTCGTTGAGAGCTCTGCTCATATATCTATGTGAACGTTTGGCTCTGTATCTTCAAAGTACATGGACCCAAACTAATCAAACTTGGCACATGGCTACCCTGGACATGGGGAAGGGTGGCAATGGCAGCCACCACTTAATTTGCACATTACTCAGGTAGTTAAAAAGGTAATTACAAAAAACTATTTTGACCTATAATACCAATACTACTATAGTGAGAAGCACCAAATTTTATTATGTGTCAGATTAAATTTCAGGGCACTTCTTGCATATGACCTGACATTAATTTTGACCTGAAGGAAAAAGGTCAAGATCATAGTCAATTTCAAAACATTGTTGGATTTGCTGTTTTATGGTTTCTTGTTGATATTGCAGGTGGATGCAGTTGATGGTAAAACTGTCAAAGTTACCAAAAACGTGCTGCCATGCACTCTGGATGATGCTACAAAGAAACTCATTGAGCTAATTTTCAGCAACGACATGTTCAAAGAGGCCATGGAATGTATGAACCTGGGTGAGTGCGTCTAAATCAGTCATCACCGTTTACTCAAACGGGTTTACAAAGCTGACAACGGGTTTACAAAGCTGACAACAGCTCTGTGTGCATGAGTACCTGTTCTGTCACATGCCGGATGTGTGTGAGTACAGTTTGCACTGCATGAACAGATCAAAATGACACAAGTTTTTGAATGGTTTTAGACTGATTTTAGTGTTGCTGAGATGTGTAAACTTGGAGATCAATAGTAATAAAAAGATTGTATCAAAACTAATGCAAAACTGGGTGTAATGTTTTTTGTAACTAATGTAGGTTGTGCAAATTGTACATGCTGTTACAATATCTTTTCCTTTATGCAGATGCTTCATTATCCTGTATGATTTGATTGAAGAACAGAAAATGGTGGATGACTAATTGCATTAGACAGTTTGTTCAAAATGGGACGTAAGCAGTTGACGTCTGATTTGAAACTTAGAAGCATGAAGGGAATTAATTCCATATTTTACCAACGCGAATGGGAAACTTGGCTTTTGTGATTCATATGTTGAATTACCTTTGTAAAGAAGGGATACTGTAACATCATACAGAAGAGGTACTGTAGCTACTCACATTGAACAACCTGTGTCACCTACAAAGAAAGTTATTCAGGTTTGCATTACTTTGGGTTGCACATTTCTGTTTGCCTAGAATATGATGTGTGAATACTTGACCTCAAAGAAAGAGTAAACTCTGTATTTACTCCACATGCCTTTCATTTCCAAGCATGGTTTTGAAAATGTTAAAAAAATAGGCAAGGAACACAGTGGAAAGCTAAAAAGACATGAACAGGTCTTCTTATCTGTACTTGTTTGTGTATGAATGTTACACACAGATATCAAGAAGATGCCTTTGGGTAAACTCAGTAAACTGCAGATTGCAAAGGGCTTTGATGTGCTGGAAGAGATCGAGGCAGCCATGAACTCCAGGGGAGGAAAAGCACGCCTGGAAGAGTTGTCCTCCAAGTTCTTCACCACAATCCCACACAACTTTGGGCGAAACAGACCACCAACTATTGACAACAAAGAGATTGTCGAACAAAAGAAAGAAATGCTGATGGTGAGTCATTTCTGTATTCTGTGTTGAAACGTGTTTTCTCCATGTATCACATTATAAGAGCTGCACATTCATTGTCTGCTTATTTAATGTATAAAGGTTCTGGCTGACATCGAGTTGGCTCAGACTCTGAAATCAGAGACTGAAAAGGCCCAGGAGGAGATGATCGAGACAGTTCCTCACCCTATAAACCAGGACTACAATTCCCTGAAATGCAACCTCACTCTAATGGACAAACGTTCAGAATCATTCAAGGTACACATATACTATAAAGTACAATGCTGTACGAGTCTGCTGATAGTCATTACATAGTTAATAAGTAAGACTAGAAGTAAAATTAGTTATGAAAATGTTTGATCTGTTTTCCATCAGTTTTTAGACACAGCAATTTTAGACACAGTTCACACCCTATCTGCAGCTGTGTACACCCCTGGCATCCACATGTGATTGTGGCCAGATCGTGCATTTTCTCTGCTTTTCTCCTCTCTGCAGCAGCAGGAAACAGTGAGTGAAATCAAGAAGAAAGCAATAGACATCACAAAAATATCACATATTGAAACCAGCAAGTCAGATTTAGCAAAGAGTTTAACATTCCCATGCAGACGGACAGGCATAGGCATATTAGTGTACCGGTAGTAATGTTAGAGCCCATGTCTGTTCAAGATTCAAGATTAAACTTTATTTGTTATTTGTTTTCCAACTGCAGGCAGCACAGAAAAGAAACAAGGTTATGTTTCCCTATTTGAGGAGGATTGGCCACTGCAACATCAGTCTCGCCGCCATGTTAAACAGAGGGGGGAGAAAAAGGGGTGGGGAGAGAAGAGGGGGAAAAAGCATTGTCCAGAACTAAGCTCCTAGGGGGGAGCACAGTTATGGGTACACCAAAAAAAACCTCGGCAGACATTTAGCATACAGTTGCATGACAACATTCTTATAAAGCATCAGAGGGTGATTGGTAAGTGTGTGTGTTTTAATCAGCATGTATGTCCTTGGGTACGATATAAGCCTGATGCATCACTGTGACTCGCCACAATCTACGGTAAGTGTCTCAGTTCGCAGGGCGGAATGGCGATAACGCAGCAGTTGCCATGGAGAACGGCCTTGGTGGAGGTGGGGAGGGGGGGTCCGAGCACAACTTCTCATTGCTCTCAGAGTGGACTTGCAGCTGTTGGCCTTGGCCAAAATCGGCAGTGTGAGGGAGCCAAAATAAGAGATAATAGGCATTCTTTAGTCAAGGGCAGAGGCTGATGACTTCCCCCTCTGTGTCCATTGGGTCCATTTGTCCAATTTGTGCATTTCTGATACTCACACGTTGGTAACCAGCCTTTGATTCATATCAGAAATTGTCCCTTGTTGAATACTAACAGCTCTACCCACTAAACCAATCATGACAGGCAGCTTTTGGAGGCTGTCAACGGCTGCCTGCGTCTTCTTAATCGATCGATACACCAGGGCAATGCCCATTCCAATCAGCAGTAGCCCTGTTATCATGGTTCAGAGTAAATACAGATCTTCAATGTCCTCTATGGACATCGGTGCAAGGCCACTCTCCAATTCTCCCAGGAATCTCTTGTGTATCCCGCAGTGAACATCCCATCAGGGCAAGCAGGCTCCCCCAAGCCCGTTCTCCTACTCGAAGAAAGGGTGGCAATTGAGTTGGAGGGTCCAGCTGATCAATTCCATGGTGTTTAGGTTTTGAAAACCGTGCGGAGAAGGTCTCAGAATAAGTAGTCAGACAAGACGGGACAAAAGTGAGCAGGGGAAACTTGGGATAGGAGAGGAGGAGAAAATGGGCCCGCCCTCTTCAAGAGCCAGAAGATAATTTTTGTCTGTGTGACAGACAGAGTAGTTGCACCAGATGTCGCCCCAAAAGGGAAGAGAGACTAGAAAAAGGAAAAAAGTAAGTGGACCCACAGAGGTGGTAGAAACACATTATTTTTGCCCAGTATTGATTGAAAATGGTTTAAGGTGTCTGATTTTGCTTATACAGTGTACTATGGCACAAGCAGACGCCAGCATTTAATGGTTCAGGGTTCACAAGTATAAAATTACAATCCTTTTATCTTCTTTTTATTCTTTTGGGGTTGCCTCAACAAATCATCTGCGAATACCAAACTGTAACATTAAATAAAACCACAAACAATCAGAGATAGAATAACTCTGGTCATGACTGAGTTCAGATTTCTGTCTGATATTTTCTTTTCATCAGTATTAACCCTGTTTTCCATTTATAGGTCATAGAGAAGTACTTAAAGGAAACTTCAGGGGGATATCGTAAACCGAAAATTATTGACGTTTGGGAAGTTGATCGAGAGACAGAGGTGAGACTTGCAATAAATCTTGGTCAGTTTTAGTCAGAAGGCCAATGTTTGTGTCTAATTTGTGTGTTTACACTTCAGGGAAGCCGTTTTAGTGAGAATGATCATCTGGAGAACCGGCGTCTGCTGTGGCACGGCACAAATATAGCTGTAGTGGCAGCGATTCTGAAGAGTGGTCTGCGCATAATGCCTCATTCAGGGGGTCGAGTTGGTTGTGGCATTTATTTTGCATCTGAAAACTGCAAGTCTGCCTGTTATGGTGAGAATACGTGTCTATACAGCAGTGCTTCTCAAATAGGGGGGTGCGATGCCAGGGGGGCACGTGTAACCCTGGGGAACATGCTTTTTTTGCCGTACTGTATGAGAATTAAGAATAATTGCACCTCCACTACAGTAGTTGGCAGTGGCACTACCGTTGTCGCTCTATGGTGTAGGGTTTTTTTGCACCGAGCAAATGATATGGAATGCAGTCTATGAGGGCCGTATAAACCCTCAAGAGACAATATGGAAAAATTTCTAATAGAGATGAAAGACGGAGAGCGACAGAGATGATGAGACAAAAGAAAGTCACCCGAACGCTAAGACGAGGAAATATGATGACGCGTATGTATAGCTCGGCTTCACTGTGACTATGTGTGTTTACTGTGTCTAAAGATGTTGGCAGTGGAAAAGCGTGAAGCCAAATAAATAAAGGCGTCACTTGAAGACATTACACCCCAGTCACGCTGATAAGACGCTGGAGTTTATTCAGTGAAAATGTGCCAAATATTACCAACAATCATCCTGCTTTGTGATGCTACTTCAGTAAACCAGAGAGCAGTTCTAAGTTGAACTATATTTCTTCTTTTCTTTAATGTTAATAAGTATACAGTGTAATTCAGAGGTGTACTAACAACAATTTTATAGACAAGTGATACTACTTGCAGTGGGGGAAGGGGGATATTTTCTTCTCCCTAGGTGTGCATAACAGAAAATAATTGAGAAGCACTGCTATACAGTCATTCAAGATGATGAAGCTGTGACAGGCTATCAGTAATATGACTTTTCTGTTCGTAGTGCGCACCAGCAAAAATACTGGAGTGATGTTTTTGAGCGAGGTAGCACTCGGCAAAGAATACACCATCACCAAAGATAACAGTTCATTGAAGAAGGCGCCTCAGGGCTACGACTGTGTCATAGCGCGAGGAAGTGTGGAACCAGGTACAGTGTTAAAAGAATATGCATCAAAGTCTGTTTACATTACCAGTGTGACTCTTGTGGAAATGTCTTTTTAAAAGCTTTGTGCTAAATTAAATCATTGTCAAGAATGCTTTCATGATCAAAACATTCTTATTGCTTTGATACTGATCATCTTTGGAGTTTTAAGGTTGACTTGTGTTTCAGAATGAAACCAAAGAAACCAGAGAGTTACTTGTGGCTGTAAATTATTTGGAAAGACAACAAATTAAAAAGACAAAATGAACTGAAAACAACATGCATAAAAGACAAACTGAATCAAAACGATGTAAAAGATGTAATGGATATAACAAAACCCCTGAGTCACTAATTTAGTGATTCACTCTGGTTCATTTTGTATGTTTGTACTGGAGTTCCTACTATTCATTTATTAATGCTGGTTTTAACATCTTTGTTCTCTAAACACAATAAACACTGCAGAACATTTCACAAAATGAAGATAGAATATTTACAACTATTACAGCAATCAAATGTTTGCTCCATTTTAAATATGCATGAGAAGGGAAGTAAAATAGCAAAACATTTCCTAAGGATTTATTTAAAATACTAAAGCCTAAACCCTGATGTTATTATTATTATTGTTTATATTGTAAAATCCTAAGAATATGTTGGTATGGCCAATGAAAATAACAATTTCACTAGTAAATCTGTTTACATGCAGCTACTCATGTCATGATTTCCAGCAGTTTATTTATTTATTATCAAAAGTTTTTCTCTGGAGGTTGTCCACTTTGTGAACTCATCCTTACTCTTTCATTCCTTCAAACATCTTCTTGACAAGGCAAACCTTTCCATATTGGTCATTTTACCTGTTCATACCCTCTTTCATAGCTTTTAAAAGTATGCATGATTCTCCTTTTGACTTCAAATGTGGACTTTTATGTGGGGTGTCCATCTCTACCACAGAGGTGCTTTAAGTCTCCTCCAACTGACCTAAACTCGCTAATGACATGCACATGTCATTAGGTGGCTCTTGAAAGAAGCAGTAGATATGAAACACTGTGTTTTGAGAGGAAAGGAATTCAGTATTGTGGATGAATTCATGTATGCTGGAGTAACACTGGACTCGACCTTATGTTTTAAGAGTCATGTGAGACATTAACATGTAGCCTTTCATTTCTAACAGTTGATCCTGCTAGAGTGTTTATTTACAGTATGATTTTTACATGCTATTTCACTCGCTAGTCTCTCAACAGTGTGATTAAACCAAGGGGCAACGACCAGGGCTGTTCATTGAGGCCAATGCGGAAGTAACTTTAAATTGTAATCCCACCGCTTGGCCACTGGGGAACTGCTCATCTGGTTCCAAGAAGCTTTTTTCCCATAGAGATACATTGGACTTCTATCTGAAAATACTAAACGAATAAATGTTTTTCATGGGTCATCGTGGTCTCAAACCTTTTATTTGGAGCCTCTAATAAGTAACGCGGTGGCCCATCTTTAACTTTTTGCTTCATTATTAAGATATTACAGCAAAAAATCCAACAAACCACTGCTGTGCTGGGGTCTGAGTGACATGTTGCTATAGTAACAGCTCGCTAGTGAAGTTGGGCCGATTCAGACCTTCGTATCTTCTGTTTATTCAATATGGGCATAGTTATACATGAGATACAGTCAACTGTAGGCATGGGCTGGTGTGAGATTCTGACGGTATGATAACCTTGGGCAAAAATATCACGGTTTCACGGTATTATGATTGCAGCTCTAAAATGTGTCTGCGCTTTAAGAATTCAAAAAGATTAAATATGTGCAATTTGTCTATCAGGTGTTGCATTTCCTAATCTGAATGAGTCAAAGTGAGGGCACAGTGGCATCAGCACCAGGGCCACCACTAGAGGGGACTAGGTGTCGCACAGTCAAACAGCTGTAGTCACTGACAGTAAAGGAGGGTCCACTTTTAAGACTCAATTTAAATAAAGGCCCAAGACAAACCAGATTTATGGTGACGTGCCACCTCCTTTTTAAATTTGTCTGTTGGCATTTGTAACATTGTCTCTGGGGACTACAGATGTACACTACCAGTCAAAAGTTTGGACACACCTTCTCCTTCAGTGTTTCTTCCTTATTTTTTTATTATTTTCAACATTGGACATGAATACTGAAGATATCCAAACCATGAAACGTTGGATTTATGTAGTAAACATAAAGTGTTTAACAACCTAAATGCTCAATGTGGCTACTTTGGACAATTTAGAATATAAAACATATTCTGGGTTTTTAAACACTTCTTTGGCATGGTTTGGATGACTTCAGTGTCTGTGTAAAATGTTGAAAATAAAAATGAACAAAAACCACTGAAGGAAGATGTGTCCAAAATTTTGACTGGTAGTGCAAATTGGCAATTCGTGCTATGTTTCTCCAGCCATCCTAAAAACATTTTTAAGACAACTGTGAATTTCAGAGTATTGACATATTCTGAATACTAGTGCAATAGTTCATTTTCGATGTGGTTTGCTACTTTGTCTTCAGATCCTTCCAAGGACATCGTCATCACCCTGGAGGGAAAGAAGGTTGCTGTGCCTCAGGGTCAGGCCATTCAGCAGCCGCAGTACTCAGACAGCTACTTCAGCAACAGTGAATATCTCATCTACAAAGAGAGTCAGTGTCGCCTGCGCTACCTGCTGGCGCTCAACATGTAGACCCTCTGTGCACTGTATTTCCTGTATTGAAGGATTTCCTAATGTGCTTGACAAGGCTGTTTTCTTATGTTGTGGTTCTTGTCTTTATTTTACTGTTATTGTGCAGATGTTTAGTCATTTAAGACTCTTTAATGTGCCTTATACTTTAAGAATAATTTATATACTAGCCTACCTTTTAAACTTTTCATTCCAAAGTGTTTCATAAACAAGAATAAGAAAATATAAATGACAAAGTGCAAAGGGCAAATGTCAAGATAAAAGTATTCTTCTCCTTTCGGCTGCTCCCCTCAGGGGTCGCCACAGCGAAATACCAATGATTCGCATGTTTGATCTGGCATAGTTTTACGTCGATGCCCATCCTGACACAACCCTCACAACGAGGCAAATGTCAAGATAAAAGTATAGTTGCATGAAAAGATAATCGCTAAGTAAAGTAAGACACTTTAGGAGGGATTATTTAAAAGGAAGTTAAGATGAGATCTTGCACACTTTCAATTGGCACTGAATGTAATACACTGCACTTTAATGAAAAAACACATTTATTTCCCATATCATGACCAACATGGTGTCTTTCAGCAGGTGCAATGCTGGTGTATTTTACTGGATTTTACTTTTAAATATCTAGACCAGACATTTACACACACTAATGACATAGACTATTTTGCATCCCAGATCTGGTTTGCCTTACCTTGTTTACATATTGCACTAAGCCTTGGGGAAAAAAAAATAAAGCCTTTAAAAGAGGAAGACTCTTATGTGGAGGGAATTTACCACATGCCTTGCAATTACATAGAACATTTTGAGTGATATTGCTGGGTCAGGCAGGATTAAAAATGTCCCCTATGCACAGAAATGTTTACAGGTGAAAGCATAAATGCAAGTTTCTGTCTAAACACTAAGCATTGTTGGGATGTCAATATGTATCAAATGACTATGAAAATGCTTCTTAAGCGCAAAGTAATGTTTAATTTATGATCAGCTTAGTCTCATTTCTTGCTCTGCAGCTCCTATAGATGAATGATAGAGTCCACCATATGGTGTCAGTAATTAGATATCCTTGGAATGTAACGACCTCAGTGTTTTTGCACTTAAATTAAACCAATGACTAGCCAATAAAATGAAGTTTCCCCACAACTTGTTTTTGAATGTTGTACTCTGTTTTTATTCTGTTTCCTCTCTCTTTTTTTTTTTTTTTGTTTGCAGTACAGCTATGGCATCTGGCGCCTAAATTAGCTATTAGCATGAAATAACATGAAGCTATAAAGACAGCATGAGGTAATGTCAATTTCTGCACACAAATGATTTACTTATTCACTGAAATGTACATCTTTGTAGCTCATTGTACTTTATTTACTGAATAGAAAAGTAAATCAAAACATGATTTGTTATATAAATTTTCTGATCACTTTGGTTTTATATTTAAAATTCTCATAGTTGACTTTTAATACACAATGGAATATTGATGCAAGTCTGATAAATGTGACAAACTACACCTACTGATGTTATCTCCTTTAAGAAGGTTTTGTGTGTAGCAGCACTGCACTATAAAATCACATCAACCAATAATAGATATATTTTTAAAAATATATATTAAGAAAAACATCTGTCAAGTCAACTTAAATATCTTAAATTGCATTTTTCTTAAGGAGGCTCAGGTCCTTTGACGTCTGCCCTAAGATGAATCATGTTTTACCAGTCAGTGGTTGCAAGTGCATTCTCTTATGCTGAGGAGGCAGCATCAGACAGAGATGTAACTTGCCTGACCAAACTGGTTAAAAAATCTTTGGAGGCAGGCTGGACTCACTGGAGGCTGTGGTGGACAGGTACACACAGAAGAATGTGGAGGACATCATGGACAACCCAGACCATCCTCTTCACCTCGTTCTGTCCCAACAGAGGAGCAGCTGCAGTGGACGACTGACATCACTCTGCTGCAAAATTGAACGTTATAAGACGTCCTTCATCCTCACCAACATCAGACTGTTCAACAGCACAGCTGATAGCAGAATGAAGACAGAAGATGGCTTAATACTTTGATCTGTTTTACCGACTGAATGAGCTGTTCAAATGAATTTCCCTGAAAGAAAAAAAAATACAATTTATCCCATTTATCCATGTTGTTCACTACATGGGACAGGAGCAAGGTGACTTTCAATTTAAAGTAATTAAACACAATAGGACAGTGAGCATTGTGGCTTAAATTTACAAAATAATCAGGAAAAAGAAGAAACAAAAGCAAAAAGTATAAGACAGTGAGGCAAATCAGTAAAAGTGAATAAAATCAGAAGAAAAAAGAACAAAATCAGCAGCACATGAACAAAACAATCAAGATAATGAACCGAACTAGATACAGTAAGAAGAAAAATAAAGAAAATGAGAAGACAAATTGCACAAGAGTTGCAAAAAAGTAGCAAAGAAGAAAAAAATCACAAAATAATCAAGCATATAAACCAAATTAGATGCAAAAAGAAGAAAAATAAACTAAAAACATGCAAGAAAATGTTTTTAAAAATGAAAAAGCAAAAAACAAAACTTTCAAATTTGATAGTTGAGTCATAGTTTTTATACATTATCAACAAGTAATAAAGCATAATTATGATTGTATTTAACTAAACTGCTACCTTGATGGGCATAATTGGACCATTTTCAACCACTACCTTATTTTTAATATGTGGCTTTTAAAGATTGGAGATACCACAAGGCTCAAAACGTCATATCCCAAGTTTAAAAAAATAATTTGTACATGGAAGGAATATACAATTAAGTTCAATTTAATTCAATCATTACATCAAATTAGTGTTGCTACAGCCAATCCCACATCATTGTGTGCGAAGCAGTTTATCGTACAGTGATACTGCACTTTCCCCATGTATTGTTCTGTGTGAGTTTCTCCTCTAAACTGGTGGTTACTAGGACCCAGTGTACACTGAGCGGTGGAGGGGCACAGTGGAGTGTGTGTTTGAAAAAAAAAAAAAACACAATCACACACAATACAATGTGTGACAGTCACTGCCATACACAGCACAAGACAGGAATGAGAGTGTTTCCAAAGCAGGATTAAGGAGATGGAGGAAAAATTCATCAAAAACAAATCATAATTATAAAATAAGTTAGCAACAAATCCTACAGGGATGTACATGTAGGACAAATTTGGACATCTGGAGTTTTTGGCTCTCAGCTGGAAAACAGTAAAAATGTAACTTTTTATTCAAAAAAGCCATGTTATCCCAGCTGTCTGTGGATCAAATATGTGATGTAGGAAAAGCCGCTTTGTCACAGAAACCTGTTTGGTCTGAACAGTGTCCAGTTGGACTGGACGGTGTATCATGGGTATGTAACATTTTACATCCTCATTTTTTGAACTGTAAGTAATGTTTGTTGTAGCATTTGCTACTAAGATAAATTATGTGCATTATGATCGCATTCCAATGTCAACTCTTTTAATTTAAATATTATTTTATTGATTACTTGATATATGTTTCAAAGTGCATTTACACAAGCTGTCTCTATGGAGCTTTTAAGGATGGAGCCGGTAAAAGCTTTCATTGTGTTCAAAGTCAGTTTCTGGCGCTAACAGAAAAAAGGCATTGACGACAAGGACATAAATGTACTTTCTAGAAATGCTTTTCACAACTCAAACTCTGCACATATGTTTGTTTACTCATAAATGTTTCCATTGGAACAGGTACTGAATTAAGAATATAATTTGCACAGCTTATTTTCTGTTTCTCACTCCTTTCTATTGAAATTTGAGTGATGCCACAAGACAAAATGACATCCAGAAATATCCAGACCAAAAGCACATCACTGCTTCTTTTTGTTTGACTACACCAAGGATCTTTTTTGTTCATTTCCTTTATTTTGTTCATTTTTATCCATGTTGTTAAAACTTTTGCTCATTTTTGTTCATTTTCTTATTATTGTCTTTCTATGGTGGGGGAGGGCTAAAGAGCCCCGTGGGGCCCTGGAGCCACAGGTTGCGGCCCCTTGGGCTACACAGTCAAGTAATGGCTACTGATTTATTTTCAATGTAATTCTGGTGAGTGGTAGAATATTTTTGATAATATTTTTTATTTTTATTTATTTATTTATTCGAACCAGAATTTAAAAACAAAAGCTAAATACAAATCATAAACAGAAATCAGTCTCTTTAAAGTTCGAAAAGGGCTTAGGAAGAAGTGAAAGACTGATCTAGTCCCAACCCTTTTACCAAATTCGAAATCAGTAACTCAAAATTGAGGCTTTTGCAGCATCTCGTAAGAATGAGAATGACAGATATATATATATATATATGTATACACAGTATATATAAACTTGGCAGTAGGGTTAATGATTGCAAAGGTCCCTTCACAAAGTTCATTTCATAATAGTAGCAAAAGTGAAAATTTCATCAAAATCCATCAAGTAGTTTCTACATAATCCTGCTAACAGTCAAACAAACCAACGTGAATACATAACCTTCTTGCTAGATGTAAAAAGCAGATGAAAAAATTTATCAAGTTAATTAGAATATTAGAATATAATAAGCAAAATATGCACAAAACTGAGTTAAAATGAACAAACTGAGCAACACCATTGGTAAAAACAAACAGAAACAAAACAATAAAATAATTGAGTAAGATTAAAAAATGAACAGAATAACAAAAACAAATAAAAAAAAATCAATATATGAGGTTATGATCAATTGCATGGTATGAAATTTTTTTTAATGAGATACTCTTTTACATTTACTCAAGTGCTTATGTTTAGGAGTGTTTCTACTTGATTCATTAGAATTAGAAAGTAACAATACTTTTACTTGAGTACTGTTTCAGTGTACTCTACACATCACATCTTATCCAAAAGACTGTTGTTTAAACCTGTTTGCTGTTTTCTGTCTTTTCACCACAGGGCGTCCATGTATGAAGACCTTTGAGAAACAGGTGTGGGAAGCTGTGAATGAATGATGGCACAGATGTCTGGTCCAATGGTAGCGTCTGGACTAAATCACACCACTGCTTTATGGGATCTCCATCCTACTGTTCCAGCTGATGTGGGTGTTGTCACAAGTTCACAGTCCCAGATCAAAGATCTTTTTGGCTTGTTTTGCATGGTGACTCTGAACCTTATTGCACTGTTGGCCAACACTGGTGTGATGGTTGCCATTGCTCGTGCTCCTCACCTGAAAAGGTTTGCTTTTGTGTGTCATCTGTGTGCAGTGGACCTGCTCTGTGCCATCCTCCTCATGCCGTTGGGTATCATATCCAGCTCACCATTTTTTGGCACTGTGGTCTTCACTGTTCTGGAATGTCAGGTTTATATTTTTCTGAATGTTTTTCTCATCTGCTTGTCCATTCTCACCATCACTGCTATCAGTGTAGAACGTTATTTCTATATCGTACACCCAATGCGTTATGAAGTCAAGATGACTATCAACCTAGCCATTGGGGTAATGCTGTTAATCTGGATTAAATCACTTGCCTTGGCTTTGGTCACACTGTTTGGGTGGCCAGCTTATGGAAACCACAGCTCAATAGCAGCAGCTCACTGTTCTCTCCATGCAAGTCACAGCCGTCTAAGAAGAGCATTTGCTGTGCTCTTCAGTGTCGTTTGTTTCCTGGTTCCTGCAGTGGTTATCTTTACAGTTTATTGTGCTGTGTACAAGGTAGCTCGTTCTGCCGCCCTCCAACAAGTACCTGCTGTACCAACATGGACAAGTGCAAGTCCTGCTAAAAACCGCTCAGACTCCATCAACAGCCAGACAACAATGATCACCACCACTCACACTCTTCCACAAAGACTATCTCCAGAGAGAGCCTTCAGTGGAGGCAAAGCTGCCCTCACCTTGATTTTTATTGTTGGCCAATTCTTGATTTGTTGGTTGCCCTACTTCATTTTTCATCTCCAAATGTCTCTGACTGGATCCATGCAGAGCCCTGGAGACTTAGAGGAAGCAGTCACCTGGCTCGCTTACTCCTCTTTTGCAGTTAATCCGTTCTTCTACGGCCTGTTGAACAGACAAATCAGAGAGGAGCTCATAAAATTTCGGCGGTGTTGCTTGACTCACCCAGTGGAATTAGGAGCATCCAGCCATGAGGGATCCCTACAAGAAAACTTCCTCCAGTTTATCCAGAGAACCACCAGCACAGCAGAAACACGCTCCAGCTGCAAAACATCCAGTCCCAGAAACAGACTAGAGCAGGAAGTCAAGATCCCTGGACAAATACCCGAGGAGCACCCATAGACACTAACAACAGTGACTGACTAGAGTTTAGAGTCAGATTTCTGTGTTTGAGTGACATTTTTCTTTAATGTTTATGCATTTCAGGAACGTTTTCTTACTTTACATCAAGGTGCTGCAGCTGTAACAGAAATTTCAGTAAACACACTGTCGTTGCCTAGTTATGTTATATGGCATTTGAAGATTTATCTATTTGTTTCTGTGAAGTAACAAGGATATGTCTGAATTGAATTCAACTGAATAAACTTTATTTACCCTTTCTGGGGAATTCATTTTAACAGTTCATTCAGCAAGTAAGACAGATCATATTAAGAGGTCTTCTGTCTTCTCAGTCTTCTATAGTGTTCAGTTTTGCAGCGTAGTGATGTTGATCGTACACTGCCGCTGCTCCTGTGTTAGGACAGAATGAGGTGAAGAGGATGGTCTGAGTTGTCCATGATGTCTTCCACATGCATGTGCGTGTGTCCACCACAGCTTCTGCTGAGTCCAGCCTCCCTCTGACCACTGACACAGCGTTTTTAACCAGCCGTTTTACATCTTCCTATCTGATGCTGCCTCATCAACAGACCAGCGCATAAAAGAAGACATTTGGAAAGTCTGACTTGTAAAAATAAATGACTCTGTTCCCTTCAATAAAGTCATGGATGGACCCATGTGTTTAGTTTCAGGAACAATTTGTACCCTATGTAAATTTAAAATTATTCTCTGCTATTTTCTTCATCCCAGTAACAATCTAAATATACATTGGAGGACTTTGTTTGGATCTACTAATGTCAACCTTTGACACTGGAGGACTTTGTTGCAGAGTGTAAGGTAATTGTTGTTGCTGCATGACAGAGGTCTTGTGTACAGTATCTCGGTAATAACTTGATAAAGAGCATAGTATGACTTCCACATATCAATAACAGCACCTCCCAAATAAATCTGACAGACAACAGCCTGTGAGTTTCTGTGTATGACAGACGTCCTGATAGAAGTCCCTCTGTCATGGAAATTCAATGAGTGTGTGATTCACATAGCAACGAGGACGTTTCGGCCCGACGTGCAGCTTCAAATGCTGATTGGAGTCTTCTAATTCAGGCTCATGCCTGCCTTCCATATGCAGCCTGATTACACAAGGCCTTCAAGTTCAGATAGAGGCTCATTAACATGTGAATAGAGGCTAAGTGCAGGTAGCACAATATGCTGCAAATATGGACAGCTTTAATAGTGACATAGGTACAGTGAAGCATACTGTAGATAGGGAATTTACAATGGAAATCATTACTGAGCATTGATAATGTTCTGAGAGTGGTAACAAAGTGCTGCTTTATGGCCACTACTGTTTGTATTAGTCTTTCACAAACAGGGAAAAAGACAGAATAGTGTGGTTACAGCAAATAACAATGAACGCCATTTTACCCTGAAGCTTTCACAAAACAGGACACACCACTCTTACATAACAGTGGTTGTATATCTGATACCCTGAACTCTGAAATACATCATCTTTTGTGCTCATGCTCCTCTTTCCATCAGACCTGCTTCCTCTCTACACTTGATTTTGTCTCTTGGTCTCTTCTCTGAATTTGATGGCAGGATTTGGGACGTGACAGCTCATCATGTGGTCTCAACTTACTGTACTTCCAAACACTTGAAATGCATATGTTCAGTCAGAAGCTATTATTGAGCATTTCTGACTGAATGTGCATTTAAAGTGTTTTGGTAAGGCTGGTTGTACAGCGCAGAAGATGAAATCTGCAAATTCTCAAGCTTCAGTAAAATACAGATAAGAACACGCTGCTCATGTACATACTGGTCAAACATGTGGACACACCTTCTGTTAGCGCCCCCC
>JAQQAE010004515.1:0-18674 GCA_029823295.1 Pseudamia nigra | reverse complement strand
CCTGTTGCCAGACAACCTTGGTTCTATACGTGAAAATTGTTTTTAAACAGCTGGTGCAGCAGAGACTGGAGGCATGTATGACATGCCAAGCAAATCACAACAATATCAAAGATATTCTGAAGATGCAGTGTCCTTGCAGAACCTTTTGAGGAATCCTCAGTTACCAGATATTAGAAATACTTTAACTGTGCACACATCCATAATGTCACTGATATATGCAGAATCACATCTTAAATAAACACAATCACATCTTAATAAATGCAGCTTTAAAAGTATCCTTAGTATCTTTTTTCTACATCTGAAAATATGCAGATATAATTGGTAGGTTGTCATAAATGAGAACTATGACAGCACAGATGGTGCTTTCCTTTTTAAGTTATTTCACAGCCTTAATTACTGAAGAAAGATTAGTGGCTGTAAGTATCCCTTATGCCACACCAAATAGCATTAATCATTAAAACCCAAAAGTATTGCCAAGGTATTTCATGCAAAGACTAAAATCACATCACAGTCTGTCCAGTAAATTTAGGTTGAAAATTCAGTTCAATTCAAAGCAGTTCAAAAATGCTATACCAAACAGCGATAATATTTTGTTTCATTTTATAAACCGTGAAGAAAAAGAAAGGCTGGAAAGATAAAGAAACACTAGAGCAAGAGCCGTGGGTTGCTAAACTCACCATTGTTGCCAAAGTCCAAGGAGTACTTGACCACATGGTAGTTATTCCACACGTAGAGCAGGTTGTCCCTCGGGTTGTAATCCACTGCAGCAATGTACTGGTACGAATTCGGGAATGGTACGTTAACTGTCATCTCCTTGCTCTTATCAGTATTGTACATGTAATCAATCTTGTTCCCGGTCCCTTCGTTGTCATCATCTTCATAGACAGTTTTGACCACATACAGGACTCCACAGATCATGAAGGCATTTGAGGCAGACCGTTTGTCATAGCTGGTGTCCCAGGACCCTTCAATGCGCAGGGTGTAGGGGTTGAGTTGGCTCACCACGATGCGCCCATTGTTCTGCTCAGTTGCATAGATGACCCACAGACCATTCTCATCCACTGCTAGATCAATGTCTGACTTGCCTCCCCAGCGGTAGGGTGAGGTGTCATGATAGTTAGCATTGGCAATAATTGCCTCACCACTCTTAATTCGTGTGCGCAAGTCAAATTTAACAATGTTGCGGGTGCGCTCTTTGTTGAAGAAGAGTGCACCATCATACACAACAAAGCCAGTCCCATCCACACGATGTGGAAGCTTGTAGGTGGTGGTGGGACGACCTGCGATGAAATCCTCCTTGGATGAATACTCTGTCAGTGTGTCTGTGCGATATGGAGTCCAGGGCATGTAGTAGATCTTGTCTGAGGCCTGCAGTGGATCTTTGCACCAGGCACCGGACTGATGGTCTGACTCAAAAAGATGTTCACTTTGGTATACTCCTCGTAGAATGCCAGGGCAAAGAAACACTGTTGGGGAAATGACAACATTTTCACATTAGAAGCAGCAACTTTAACAGTATCATTGATTCAGGGATATGTGAAAGAAACAGAAATGTTTATCCCTTTATAAAAACTGTTAACATTGTGTGTTTTAACTCAACCTTAACCACCACTGAATAACACGATATGCTTACTGTGTTGTGATTTGCTTGATGTCAAGTCACTGTCATTCACAGCAACAGCATGCTTCATATTCAACAGATAATACCCTGCTCTCACAGCTAAGATGAAAAGAGAAAATGGCACATTTTGTTCTACTTCCCCCCCTTTCCCTCTACTCCCATCTCTTCCTCCCTCCACAGCTTCTCATTAGTCTCAAACCTCTTTCTTCCTTTCTCTCCCTTTCTATTTCTGTCGGGAACAACCGACTCTAGAACCGTGCGTCTTTTATCGCCTGCTGTTTCTGCAATTGTTACAATAATTCATTTCCCATTCCGTGCTCAGTATTCCCATCATGGAATACCAGGGTCATGTTTTATGACTGATGTGGGAGATGTAGTAAATTCTGGGAAGTAAGAGCGACCGGAGTCATAGGGACGTTTGTAATTTCACTGGAATGTTGTCACATACACACACATACACAGAGATGGGCCAGATGTGCATTGTGGGTTTCCCGGTCTCCTCAAAAATATAATTCCAGTTCCTACACAAAGGGCTGTGAATATTGATTGAACTTTCGTTGGCTATTCAAAGCACTGGCATAATTTTCATATCATCTGGAAACATTTGAAATATTAAATGTCAGTGTAATTCTCTGATCACAGGCTCGTCATAAAAATGTGCTCAACCTGTGGAGAGTTTGTTAAGTGACATTCTAAGTGATACTATGGAATAATATGAGTCTAAAGTGTGTATAAAGAGAACCCGTGTTTCTAAATTGCTTCTATATGCTGAGATCAAGCGGTCTTAATAAAGCAGCAGTGACTTTAAAAGAGATGTCACTCTGCTACAAGGTATAAAGGGCTTCAGGCACTGACATCAAAAAGTGACACCCAACCCCGATTTGAGCATGCATGTGTAAATGTGTGCTCGCTTTTTTCACAACTTACCTTTTTGTTCTACTTCTGCTCGAGCCATAGGGCGAAGATTTGAAGGAAAGAGCAAGTGGGAATAAGAAAAGAAGAAAGAGAAAAAGACAAAGACAGGAGACAAAAATAGATTAATGATGCAATAATAGGAAAATCATGATAATACAATCTCAGATCTCCATAATCATTCTCATATTTCATCCTAACCTTGTGAGAGTGCCAGGATGCTCTCCATGTGTGATTGGTAATAACATTACGCAAGCGTCTGAGGAGACTGCACCGCAACAGGGAAGCTTTCTGACAGTAATGTATCTCACATATGTCACACACATACACACATGGGGAACTCACACACACACATACACACACACGTGCCATGCAGGGAGAAGACGAAAGCAGAGGAAATGAACATGAGCATGCACTCGCACAACGTGCAAAACAGTTACTATACATAAATGTAGTCCACAGTTGCATATCTAAAGCAGTCCTATCAAATGGTGCAGGACAAATTCCTCAATGGTGAAAAGATCCTCAGATCTTTTCAGAATGTACTCGATGCAAGTAGCAACACAACAATGACAACCTGCAAATAGATTTCATTAGAGAGATTGTATTGCAGTTGACCAGCCAAAACTGGCACATTAAAACACTTTCAAATGCACAGTGGGTGAGCTAATGCTCTGTGTTTGTCACCTATTCTGCATGATTGTGTATTACTGTAGAAGCATCTGTGTGTGGAGGAGGAAGCGTACTGAATTTAATAGTTTGCGTCAACCCCAACACCAATTCCCTCTCTATTATATTCAAAGCATTATCCTTAGAGCTTCAACAGAGAGTTGTTCATGTCGTCCCACAATGAAAAGTGCACACTTGCTCGGAGCCTCTTAGACATATGAATTCCATTCCACCTTGCTCCCTGGGGGACTGAATGGAATGTGAACACGGCAGAAACCTAATCCTACAGGCAGTGCCCTTGTGTCTTTTGAGACCGTTAGAGAACTGCTGAATGGAACCAGTCCCAAGAGAGAGGAGAGGAGAGAAGAGGAGAGGAGAGAAGAGGAGAGGAGAGAAGAGGAGAAACAAGGAGAGAAGTGAGGAAAATAGAGAGGAGAAGCTGAGAAGAGGAAAAACAAAGAGGAGATGTACAGTAAGCATCCTCAAAAGAAAAGAAAACATTTCGGAGGACTTTCGCATAGTACATGTTTATAAATAGTACAAGTGCACTACATATTGCACAGTATATGCATAAATTCTTAAACACATGAAAGACAAACCTCATCACAGCCACAAACCATACATAAACACATATGACACACAGAAAGACAGAGGACACAAACACACATGCACAGACACAAGCAACCATTAAATCCTGGCCTCATAAAAAATGCATGGTAACTGGTGTGGCTTAGCACAACTCCCGATAAATAAGCAATCTCCGGAAGAAGATCGTGTTAAACCTAAAACAAGTGTGTATATGCTTGTAAGTGTGGGAAGTATGCCATTACGTGTTAAGACATAGAATGGTTCACCACAAGGAGGCTTTCCCTTGTGAGAAAAACTGGGGAAAAAAAGCAGATAAATGTCTCTAAAGGGTGTGTACAGTAGAGCTACACATACAGATGTACCAGCAGCACACACACACAAATACGGTACTCACATAAAGCATACAAAGAGACACCTTGTAGTTGAGAAGACTGGGATTAATGACACTAGCAACAAGGATTTCACATCACCGCAGGCTCTCTCACAGCCTTCCAGACACAAAGGAACAACATGCCGAGTTCAAGATTTTCTAATAACTAATAGATTTGAAATGAATCGTGAGCAGCAACAAGTGGACAAAATGTCAGACAAATGTCATTCAATTTCTATTGTTACTCTTTTTATTAGATTAGTTAATGCTTCCGTTGGTAGCTTTTTGCATGTTTTTTCTGAGCCATGTTTGTTTTTAATCTGCAAGACGGAGCCAACAAATAACCATCTTCTATGAAATCACAGTAATTTATCTTTCTTTGCACAGGATTTAATTGACTATTGGTAGGTGAGAAATTTTTTGGAACATCAAGGTGTTTTCAAGGTTACTGCAAGTCTACAGGATGATGCCACATGGGAGATATTTTGTGCTGTTGCTGAATGTAGCCATAGTAGAAGAAAAACAAATATGGACGGTGGCATGACAGTAACTTGCAGAAAATGGTCTTGTTTTTGAGCAAACATCAACAAGAATGCCTCGTTTCTCAGTCTTTTTGTCAGTGTTGTTCACAGATTGCTGTAGAGGTGTAGGATTTTTTTATGTACCCTTTATCTTTGCCTGATCATTTGCAAAGTCATTTACACTGAAGAGATAATTCTGCAGCTGCCAGTGTTTGAATAAATATTATTTAACTATTACAGAACACTAAATTATTAGCATTCGAGGAAAAGCAGTTACCTGTAGTGACTACAGTATGTGTCACTTTTGTCATTTCACATTTCTAAAAACCCATCTAAATATCCATTAATACATGCATTAATATTTTCACAGCGTTCTCATTTTTAATTTTTTTAGGAAAAATTTCTGTAATCCTGAAGAGCTCTGACATTAAACCTTCGAAGCTCTCTCTCTATCCTGCTTTGTCTCAGTTCTTAGTCCTCTTATTCACAGTCACAGAGAGAGAGAGAGAGAGAGCGAATCAGTGTTAACCTGACTGTGCTGTAGTGTAAAGATAATTAGCATTTTTATTGAAAACGTATGGTTTATTAAGGAGGTATTCGTCTAGGAGAAAAAGCAGTGTGTGCTCATGAGGGTGTGTAATGTGTGTGAATGTGCAGGCCATAGACACGTTCATGTTCCCAGACATTTTGAGGCGACAGCAGCCGTACCACTATTATCTCAGATCTCCAATCAGCTCAGCCGGCTAAAGCCCAAGGTCATTTATTGAACACAGACATTTCCATCCTTCTGTCTTCATTATTCTCTCCGTTCTCTCCATCCTCACCTGCCATTCTCTGTTGTCGTGTCATGCTGTGTCTTTCTCCTAGTTCATTCGGTTACGTCCTCTGTATTTTTACCACTTTCTCCCGACCCGTCCCCTGTCCACCTCTCACTATGTCTTTTATCAGTTAATTCGTTCTTTCTGTTCCTCGTCTGCTGGCCTCGTCTAACCCATTTCTCTCTATCTCTGTTTCAGCTGTCGCTCCAACTCGCTTTCTCCCTCACTTGTCTCTCTCCTTCTGTCTCTTTGGTTCCTTTCCATCTAGCTCACTCTCTCTAGGCAATCAATCAATCAATCAATCAATCAAACTTTATTTATATAGCACCAATCATAATCTCTAGATTATTTCTAGGCGCTTTACAATTCAAGGCCGAAATCTTATGCAACACAAAAACACACACATATGTGTACACATCAACACACACACATACTTGTTCATCCACCTCAAAACAGACACACAAGGACGGAATGTAGCCCTGAACAACTGTTTGCACAACACACTATGTGTGCACGTGAACAGCTCTTCTAATGTCATCATGATGAAGTTATTCCAAGGGTCCAATCTGACAGAAGTCTTTAATTGGACAGACAAGAAGGTGATTTTATCTTTTAATTAGCTTTCCTACCGAGCCAAGTTCTATTGTCTAAAATAGACTGCATGGGTATTGCATAACATATCACTGGCTTTTCTGATTAATACACTAAATGTGGTAGTAGGCTAATTGCTTCATAACACTGGTTGGAGAGCCAAGGTCTACTGCTTGAAGATGAGGAAATGGATAAACCTAATCTCAAGTGATACTGGCTTTTTTTTTTTAAATAAATTAACATGGAGTTTCACAATAGGCAGCATAACATATCTGTATAGATGGAATTTATTCATGTATGAGAGCCGTCTTGGAAAATAATTCTCCACTGAAGTGTGATAATGTATGGATATTTATAGCCTTCCTGCAGCGCTGAGGAAGTATACACAGGTGGCTAATTACTGCCAAAGCTAGCCGGCTACTTTGGCACACGACAGCCACACACTCCAACCAGAGAGCCAGAGAGAAAAAGAGCGAGCACTTGATTTTAGATTTGGAAAACAGCCAAAAACCTACAGTGCAGGGAGGAGAGATGAAGAGTTGTGAAGGTAGTTCAAGCCAAAAATCTCAGAAAAAAAATAGGAAGAGGAAGAGTGGGGAGCAAAATCTCCCAGAAAACTGAACTGTACATAATTTAATTACCTGTTTTACAACCCACTTGGAGATTTGTTTCAGCATCTATGCAGTGGGAAACATACCAGCTCTACTTCAATATCAGCACATAGAAAAATGCATATCTACGATATAAAGGGATGCTGCTTTGAAGTTGAGCATGTTTCCATTTTGCAGTCAGTTTGTACAACACGTGGCTCCAGAGCTGATCACTTGGGGCCAGGTGTTGACTCTCAGCAATGAGCTCAACCAGTGTGGTTGATGTCAAGGGAGACTGACTTGAATTATGGATGTCCTTGGATGATACAGTCATTTGAGTAGCTAAATGGTGCCTTCACATGTAAATATCATTTGTTACACTTATGAATGATTTGTATGGTCATATTTTAAGAAAGACGCTCTCTTGATCGTCTTGATTTATGGCAACTGTTTTGAAATACGCTATTTCATAGCTTATTGTCTTACAGAATATATCGTTCACAACAATACAGTTGACAGCATTGATCGCTATGTCAAGCACGGCAGCTTGATCACATGTGGCTGGATCTCCAGTTTGAATGTCAGTGAACAAGAGTATCTTGTTTGCAGGTTCAGACATTATTATGCCTTTCAAAGAAAATTGATTTCATAAATATTTGAGGGCTTTGATATGAGGACTTTGTGGAGAGTTGGGACATGTAAAGGTCAAGGAATTCTCCAACAAAATAAGGCAAAGTGTCGAGTCATGGTATCCAGGGATTTGCTGCACTTTCATTCAACGTATTTTTTCTGTGCAACATTTCTCATGGGTAAACACACCCACATGAGCCAGGTAGTGTATCACAGCGCTACCTGATCCAGCCTGAACACTTAGTCAGTATACACAACCTGCTAATGTACTGGCAAAAGATCTCTCACCTTCGCTATGTATCTCTAAAGGCTCCATCTTCCCTTTCTTCTCCACATTTTTCTGTGATGCACCACCTCTCTCTCTCTCTCTTTCTCTCTCTCTCTCCCTCTGTTAGCTGAGCTCTCTAATGACTTTGGTTTCAGATGCTGTCTATTTTTGTGGGGGAACCTTACCCACATGGACCCATTGTTTATCAGATCAGCACATGTCTTCTCCCTTTTCACTCAGATGTTCCTGGGCCACTGTCCCTACAGTGATAAATTTATGAAGTAAGTAGGACTCTATTTTCTAGTGGGCATGCAATTCTACCAAAAATAAAGGCGCTGCAGGCAGGCGAGCAACAAATGAATGGACGAAATGAGAGCAAAATCACACGTTCACACACTGTTTTGATGCCCTCGTGTGATGTGTGTGATGTGTGTGAGTGTGCGCGCACGTGCCTGGTGGGGCATTAAGCAGGTATCAGGTTGTGTTTCCATCTGCTCCAGAGAGGGCTCTGATAGTCCTATTATTTAATCTGCTGGTCATTCTAGACGCCAGGCAAGGGCCGTTTAGCCAGACATAATTGAATGCTTCAATGTGGGAGATCACCTTGGCTGTCTGTATGAGTTGTTTTGCCAAAGCTCTACGGTGCAATGTTAGACAAAGATGCAAAATAAGTGTCTCTGAAGCAATTTTTGGGGGATAATTATTGAGGAAAACTAAAAAGCATAAAACAAAACATGCCTAAGGAAAGGCCAACCGATCTTGGTTTTGTAATGAGTTGACAAAAAGTCAAAACAAGGAAGTTTAACATTCACCATTTTGCTTCAAATTCCTTTAAAACAAGTGTAGTTTGCTTCATTTTTTTTTTTCTTTTTTTCATTCACAAAGGATTTTGAGAAGAGTTGCTTTGTTTAAAGAAAACGTCCTATGGTGACTATGTAGCCAACAAATTCTGCTTATATCTCAACTACAACTGACTCTCCTGTCTGACGAATTACAATTGTTAAAGGTGTTTGCAATCTAGCTAGTGGTCGATTGTCTGTAGCGGTGCGCTCTAAATCATTAGACAGGCGAGGTGCCAGTCAACAGGGCTTACAACCCCATGGGTGCATGAGCTCATGCATTCACCCAGGAGTTGAAAACACTCGGTAGCTGTAGCAACTACAGGGTGAACAACTGTAGCTGATCTAAGCTCAGGAGGACTGAGGAGAGTCAGCATTTCAGATTCCTTCAATATCTGGTGCAGGTTAAAAAAAGAGCAAACATACTAGCTTGACAACTGTAATGGTTTAAAGCTGTGTTAAACTAGCACGTCAGTCGCCTATCTAATTTTTTATATTGGTCCACAGCAATCAGCTATTAGCTAGTTTGCCAACATCTTAGCACCTTTAAACCACAGAAATTTTCAGATCTGTCAAAAACAAATCAATATCCCAAATACACACCTTCATTTCAGACCACCGTTGTGACTTTTTAAATCTACATTATTTTAAGCTTTGAAAGAGGAATGGGAGAATGTCATGGCATGCTTTTTTATGATATATAACATTTATCTATACCTCTCTTTTCATTAGAGAGTTACATTTGGAAGCTACAGTATCAATTTCTTGTATCTTTTCTGTTATTCATTTCTTGTGTCTTCTATGTTGTTACTTTCTGTATCTTTTATGTTGCCTCTAACCAAACTGGTTCTCAATGGTTAAGTAAGATTTTATTTCTTGATTGACTGCATTCTAATATTCTGTTGTTTTAATATGTTGCATAGACATACACTGTAAGCTGCTTTTTACTTTGCTATAAGTCAGACCCTCTAACCACAGAGGGCAAAATAAAGTCTTAGATCATCTCAGTCTCCTGGACCCCAAGACATTTATTATGCATTGAACTGTAGCCCAGATTTTGGCAAATGTAACCTGGGGTAAATTACCACAGCAGTTGAGATGTTTCCCTACACTGTCCCATGTATTTTTTTGCTCCAGTGAACACAACCTCCCCATGTGTTATCACAAGACCAAAGGTCATAAAGCCATCTGTCATCATTTAAGGTCATCCTTTAACATCCTTCCTCCTCTGGACTTTCCCGTGAGTGGTCTCATCAAAACGTCCCAACTCACTCTGGCAGTAAAATGACCCACACAGTATCAGCTTTTCATAATCTAACCTCAGAAATAACAAATACATATCACTGAGCTCATGATGTAAGGTTACTGAACTGACATTCATAATATGTCAAAGAATGTCTATAAGATTCTCAAGTGAGATACATACACAAGCATGTGTCTTTTGTTAGTGTAGCTGCACACACAGTAGACAGAATCATCCCAGTTCAACAAAAGGAAATAACTTACTATAAGGGACACATTCATACTGGACCTCCAGGTATTTGTATGTGCCAGGACAGGGATCAGGGAATACATCAGGGCCAGCCACCACTGCGCACTGGGTACGGTTGTTGCATCTAGAGGGAAGTTTGCATAAAAGAGACAAATATGTTAGATGAACGCAGGACTTCATAGAGATGCATCTTATTAAGTTCATAACACTCCATCACACAGTACACAGACTCTGACACATGTGTGATGGAATACATGCTCTAATAGGATGTATACATTTCTCTCATATAAAACAGCACATCCACCATGGCCTCTATTCAGTGACCTGCAATAAAGGACCCAGACCTGAGGAGGGCATTACACCAATGGAATCAGTGAGTTCAGTTATACACAAGATGGTCCACCACAGCAACGAAAGAGCTGTTGCACAAGAGCACTTCAGGTCTTTGTGTAAGCCTCTGTAAGTCTTTGTGTGTGTGTAGCAGCAGTGAGAATAGTAACCTATGGCTTAAACAGTGTTTTGTCCCAGACTCCAAATAATTAATTCTAATTATCACAGGGACTCTCTCCTCTGACACACAAAATGTAAGTATTTCAGTCTTATTAGCACAGGTTACGCAAGGCCAGCGGCACACGATGTATATTTACTCCACACCTCTGGGAGTGTGTTTGTGCGTCTGTATACATATGACATTTACTCTTTCTATACATGTATGTAAGTATAGATGCCTTGGTCATTTTTCATAACCAAAGATGATTTATAGCAGGACACTGTAGCCCATGAATTATCATGATAGATACATGTAATAATAGAAAATGCTACCCATGATAAGATACTACTTAATCTTAACTCCCTGGTTGAAATAACTTATTGCTGTAAGGGGAATAAAAAATGTATATTTTGTGCAAAGACTGGATGAGGAGAAAAGTATTTTGAGAGGGATTATGAGCCATTTGTCTTCTCATCTGAATATTTTCATTCAATTAGTACAACTGTCCTACCTCTCCCTCTTTCCTCTCAGTGCACCTGTCAAACAGGTGACATTTACATTAAAAACATTCAAATTCTCCCATTGAGATATATTTAATGAGGATGCCAAACCCCTCAAGTTTCTTTTCTTACAGTATCATTCAAGAATTTGCATAATGAAATATGCATGAGGACTAATTTAATTTTTAGTGCTGTATTCAGAAGGAACACAGCACAAATGTAGTAGTGTAGACTACAGAACCTATAGTGTGACACACTGGTGTCTATTGCTGCCCAGTGGTAAAGTGAAGGGTTATTGGAGTTTAAAAGGCTTAGAGCTCTG
Organism: Pseudamia nigra; assembly: GCA_029823295.1. Lineage (NCBI taxonomy): Eukaryota > Metazoa > Chordata > Actinopteri > Kurtiformes > Apogonidae > Pseudamia > Pseudamia nigra. The sequence continues at coordinate 7,453 of JAQQAE010004515.1, read as the reverse complement.
TGTGTTGCAATGTCTGTCATATTCTAATAACAATACCCGCCAGTCTTCTCTCTTCTCCCCCTCTCATCTTTTTTCTCGCCTCTGTGCCTTTTAATTTCTTGCCCCGGTGCCTTCATCATCGGTCACCTGTCATCAGTGCAAGTTGTGGACTTGGGGGGACACAGACTGACATCGTGCCCAAGTTTGTTCACGGCACCCACCTATGAACACTGTGTCATAGTGATGAATCAGAGCACAGCAGCCCATTTCATGACCTCATTTTAACTTTTGTTAAGGCAAAAATGAAAAGACCTTAAGTGACTTCACCATAATAAACAATGAAAGCGAGCAATTACAACTACCTATGTTCTGCAAAAGTAACGGCACAGGTTTATAGCACTTTTTTTCACACACAAAAAGATAAAGAGGAAAAAACCTTGGAGCTTTGTCTCATACCTTAAGCAGAAGAACAACTAAATCTGACAGACACATAAAAATGCAAACAAACTGGGCAATAAAACCACGTGACATCAAAAAAATTGTTGCACTAAGCTAGCAGAACATAATAACTGAATAATAACTGAAATACATTAAAACAGCCCCAGTGTGCAGAACAGGCAGTGTTCACGAAACGAAGGATGTAAACATGTTCAAAGAGCCAAAGGAAGAAAGTTTAGGCTTTCCACTTTGGGGGTATGTGTCTGTGTGTGTTTATTTCTACTTTATTCTTCCAGCAGGGCTCAGTTGGTAGATATTTCACAGCCGAGTCATAAAACACTGAAGGTTATTCACTGCTATTTTAAATAGAGGGTATAGAGCAAAGATTTGACATAATCTCTCTTATGCTTGCACTATCCCTCTGCCATCACTTCTTCTTTCTCTTTCTATTTTTGTCGCCACTACCTTTACTTTTTTTCCTTTTCCTCATTCTCTAAGCCAAGATAATAAACCAATTTCTTTCTCAGCCTTTGTCTTCATCTATCCCACCAAGGAATTATTCCTTCTCTGCTCCCTCTTCTTTGTCTCTCATTCCGACTGTCTGTTTTTTCTTCTGTCTGTTTATCTGCCTTAAACCCACTTAGCTGCAGTTTCCAAAGTCACACCCAGATATATGTGGTAGGGCTATTATTGCTTGCTTCATTCTCTCACTCTCTGACTGTCCTCTCTCCACCTCCTTAATATCTTTCTCATCCCCACCTCCCTCAGGGCGTCATCTCCAGCCTCCCTCTGTTTCTCCCTCTATCCCTACATCCTTGGTAAAGCCAGTGCTGACGTCACCATTCTGTCTGAGCCAGTAGTCTGAGTCAGATCCAAAGACTCCCTTATGTCCCCAGTACCTCCATCTCCTCCTCTTTCTCATTCCCTTTCTGCCAATGTGTTTACCCAGCAGCCCGGCAGAACATAAAAACATCAGCAAAAAATACACAATTCATGTGCTCCCTGCATTCTGACCCATGATGAATATATATGCAGGAACATGCAAAAAACCCAAAACACACATACATTTCTGCAATCAGCTGCTCTCTACACAATCACCACCTTTTCATGTGCGCTTTTTCTTGGTGTTGGAAGAAAAGCTCCTTTTTTAATTAGCATGACCACATCAAAACAAGGCAGTGGCCTGAATACCGCCTTGCCTGCTGGCTTTCTTCCCTGCAATACACAACAACACACACACACACACACACATACACACACACACACAAACAAACTATTCACTAACAAAGCAGAGCTGTGGCAGGCAGGGAAGAGAAGCTGTGATGCTGCAGTGGGTGCTGCTGTTGTTATTGTCTCTGATGTTTTTCACTTTGTTTGGCAGACCTCCCTTCACTCCATCTCTGTCTCTATCTGTCATATAAACATAACTGACTGACTGATGATTTGATGAGGCTGGCGCTGGCTGATTGTGTGTGTGTCAGTGTGTGTGTTTTAGCACATGCATGTGTCTGTGAGCAGATGTAAAAAGGAATAAATATTTGTGAAAGTGTGTGCGGGCATCTGCTTGCATGTGTGTATGTGCTCGAGTGCAGATGTGTTGAAGAACTATATAATTACGGAGCAAGTGAGAGCTGGGAACTAATCCTCATGAGTTGAAAGAGGTGTCTGAGAGTGAGTGGCGCACAAAGCCTCTGCACAGTCCTTTGGATTCAGCATTCAGACACAGTCAAACTGTTCCACAACACTGTATGAGTAATCTGCAGCACTGTGGGAACATATTTAATACATACAAACTTTACTGCAGAGTTTTCGGATTATACTGCAAGATCTAACATTAACGTCGGAACATTATGGACAGTAATGACCAGGGGTCTGCAGCCTGTGGCTCCAGGGCCACATGGGGCTCTTTATCCCTCCCCAGTGGCTCCTGAGGCTTTGTCCAGTGATGGAAATAACACATTAATACATTAAAATGAGCAAAATAAAACACTAAATCAATTAAATTATCTACATAATGAACAAAATAAAGGTAAAACTGATGAAAATAATAAATACTGTCAAATGACAAAGAATAGACAAAAAAATAAATAATTAGAAATGATTTTTTTTAAAGGAACAAAATTAGGCAAAATTAAGAAAACATTAAGAAAAACCAGAGCTAAATACTCAGGAAGTTGAACAAACAAAAGACTAAAATAAATAAAATTTTAAAAATAAAACATATAATCCATAAAAATTATCAAAGAAATGAACCAAAATTCTCAGAAATTAATAAAATAATGTAATAAACCAACAACACTGACTGAAATAAAAAATCAACTAAATGAAAAATGAACAAAACATTCAAGAAATGAAAAAAGCAAATTGAGTGAAATAATCCAGGAAATGAGCCACAATTCCCAAAAACGAATAAAATCATTTAACAAACCAAGGCGTGTAAGCTTCCTGGGTAGGTAGCGAAGCGTCTTCAAACCAAATTTCCAGTCCAGTCGACAGAAGGAAAATCACACACCTTGGATACTATGACCTGGATGACTGAGAACCTTCACAGATAAATAGTTCATCAGTTTGAACACTCAATATCTTGTCTTTTTAGTGTATTCTATTGATTGCAAGCTAAAAAAGGATTTTCAACATAGGATTTAAAAAACTAGAATAAAGCTGTAAAGTCCAAAATGCTGTTTTTAATGATTTGATGTGAGCACAGAGATGATTAAAAAGGTTGTGGCTCTCAAATCTTTCAAATTACTTTGATGCTAGTACCTTCATTTTGTGAAAATTAACTCAATATGAAATAAATCAAAAGTTATTTAGGGTATGATGATAACAAGGACAAACATTGCAGGTGATTTAAAATGTATGAATAACAATTATGACCATTAAATAGACATTAAAATTAAACTAGCAGCAATATGATGCCAAATGTTCTTGAGTTTCTGTAGTAACTTTATGTTTTGAACAAGCTAAAGTTAAAACTGTACCTGGTGACATTTAAGTGTCTTGGCTCAGAAAATAAAAGTGATAAATTTCAGTTGTACAGCAAAATATAGTCATACACCAAAGCAAACCCAGTGATTGATGGAAAAATGTACAAAATAAAGAATAAACCAACAAAAGTGAACAAAAAATTAAAAAAACAAGAAGCAAGGGAAATTTAAAAATTGGTTCTCTATCAAGACAATTAACCAAAGAGAGCAAAATGTTACCAACATTATCAGAAAACAAAAAATACCAAAATGAAACAAACCAATCACAAAAATGGGCAAAATAGTAAGCAAATTGAACAAAATAAACACAAACTGAACAAAAAAAGGAAGGTAACAAGATAAAATGAAACAAATGAAGCAAAATGAACAGCTGCAAACAATATGACAAAAATGAACAGGCCCATAAGTAAAATGAACAAAACAACCAAGAGGATGAACAAAAATGAACAAGGCAAGAAGCAAAATGGAGAAACATCAGAAAGATTATCAGGAAAATGAATAAAAAAGAAGAAAACATTGATAAAATTGTCAGGAATATTACCAAAACAAACCAAAAAAAAAAAAAAAAAAAAAAAACCAGAAAAAAAAAAATAAAAGGACATTAAAAGATAAGGAGCAAGAATGTATAAAATGATCAAGAAAATGAACAAAAAAAAGAATATGAAAAAATAAGCAAACTTAATGAAATGAATTAAATGAAATAAAATATTAATTAAACAATGAGGAAAAAGAACAAAAATTGACAAAAGTAAGTAATGTAACAAGATAAGACGCCACAAGAGACAAAATGACCATAATACCATTTTTCTCACTGTCTCCTTTAGTGTATTTACTGCACTGTACCTTTGTAGGGCAGCTCTCGGATTTATTCACATAAACTGAGTCTAGTTCAACCCTGACAGGAGCTTTAAATAAAATAAAGGGTTTATAACACATTGTAAGTGGATGTTAAAATGAGCCAATGCGGCAGCAGGGGGCTGCATCATTCAGCACTTTGTTTGGGTATTGTTGGAGCCGGCAGAGACAAACAGTGTCTCCTTTGGGAAACAGAGGAAGCAGATGGCTCACTAATAGGTGCTAATTACCGCCAGGAATCACGGCGTCGTCTGAAAAACACAGACCTGTTTGCCTAAATGTTGCAACTTTCTTGTTAACCTCATGGGGAGGATTTCCATCAGATTCATAGATATGTAAATATTGCAGTGGTTTACATGCTGGACTGTGAAGTAGTCTAGGACTTACAGTACAAGCAATGTTCAGCTTTTCATATACGAAAACTCAATTCCAATGAAATTTGGAGGTTGTGTAAAATATAAATGAAAAAACAGAATACAATGATTTGCAAATCCTGTACAACCTATATGCAATTAAATATACCATAAAAACAAAATATTTAATGTTCAAACTGATAAGCTATTGTTTTTTTTTTTTTTTTCAAATATTCAGTCATTTTGAATTTGATGCCTGCAATACATTCCAGAAGAGCTGAGACAGGAGCAATAAAAGACTGGAAAAGTTGAGGAATGCTCAAAAAACACCTGTGTGGAACATTCTACAGGTGAACAGGTTAACTGGACACAGGTGAGAGTCATGATTGGGTGTACAAGGAGCATCCATTTTATGAACAACTGCATGAGCAATAGTCTAGCAGTTCAAGAATGTTTCTTAGCATAAAATTGCAAGGAATTTATGGGATTTCATCAGCTACAGTCCATAATATCATCAAAAGACTCAGAGAATCGAGAGAAAATACTACGAGTAAGCGACGAGGCTGAAAATAAAAATTGAATGCCCATGACCTTCAATCCCTCAGTTGGCACTGCATTAAAAAGCAACATCATTATACAAAGTATATTATCACGTGGGCTCAAGAACACTTCAGAAAACCATTGTCACTTAACACAGTTCATCATTACATCTGCAAGTTCAAGTAAAAACACTGCCATACAAAGTGAAATTCATACATCAACAACACCCAGAAATGCTGCCAATTTCTCTCGGTCCGAGCTCATCTGAGATGGACTGACGACATGGAAAAGTGTTCTGAGACCACATTTCAAATTGTTTTTGTAAATCATGGACTTCGTGTCCTCCAAGCTAAAGAGGAAAATGACCATTCAGATTATTATCAGCACAAAGCTCAAAAGCAGCATATGTGATGGTATGGGGTGTTAGTGCCCCTCATGTGTGACTTGCACATCTGTGAAGGCACAATGAATGCTAAAGGTACATACAGGTTTTGGAGCATCCAAGCAACGTGTTTTTTTTTTTTTTTAGGGACGTCTCTTTTTATTTCAGCAGCACAATGCCAAGACACATTCCGCATGTGTTACAACAGCATGGCTTTGTACTAAAAGAGTGGGGGTAGTAAATTGGCCTGTCTGACCCAAGACTGAAGTTATATGTCAAGTAAGAATGGGATAGAATTCCACCTACAAAGGTGATGTAACACAGGGGTAAACATGCCCCTCTACCAGCTCTTCTGGAATGTGGCACAGCCATCAAATTCTAAATGAGTGAATATTAAGTAAATAAATAAATAGTTTATCTGTTTCAACATTAAATATCGTGTCTTTGAAATGTATTAAATTGCATATAGGTTGAAAAGGATTAGAAAACCATTGTATTCTATTTGTATTTTCGCTTTACATAACGTCACAACATCATTGGAATTGGGGTTTGTAGAAATGGAACAGATATTTATGAGCAGTAACACTACCTCAGCCAGGTTGTGTATTACTTTGAAAATGAAGTAATACACAACCTGTGAATAATACTGTGTCATGTGAAGTCAGATGTTGCTTGTTACTGCCATTTCAATTTCATTCAGATCCATTTGTTTTAAAGTGAGGAAAAATATGTTTAATGTCTCGTCCACATAATGTGAAAATGATCCAGTTCCCACAAAATGTCAGGAACATTCCCATTCAATCACACACAAAGAGACAACGAGCCTCAACTTACTGGTTATTCATGAAGGCGTATTTATTGATGGCCTCTATGACTGACTTGAATGGAATCTTGGAGGTCAGAGTGTAGCCATGCTGGACCATGGGTTCTCCATCAGGACCGTCCCAGCAATCCACTGCAGGAAGGCAACAGAAAACAGCATGAACATGCTCCTACTGATATGAAGCATTTTCTGTCCCATTACTCTCCATTGTCCATCCTCAAAGAGCAAAACAGAAATAACGCTTGGCTTTGTTGTTTGTTGCACGAGTGCAGCACTCGTGCCTCACAGCTAGAAGGTCCTGGGTTCAATCCCAACTCTAGGTGGTGGGGCCTTTCTGTGTTTGCATGTTCTCTGCGTGGGTTCTCTCCGGGTACTCCGGCTTCCTCCCACAACCAAAAACATGTACTACGTAGGTTAATTGACTACTCTAAATTGTCCATAACTGTGAATGCGTCTGTCTGTATAATCATGAGGTCTCAAATTGTGAAGCGCCTAGAGATAATCAGTGATTACGATTGGCGCTATACAAATAAAAATTGAAAATAGAATTGAATTGTTGTGACAGTTTGTATTCTAAAACAGTGGCACAACTTGTGAATAAAGATGATGCTGAAACCCAGAGGTGGGTAGAACTGAAGTACATTTACACCTCTACACGTACTTGAGTAGTTTTTACAAATACATATGCTTCTGAGAGCAGTTCTTTTGCAGAATACTTTCTACTCTTGCTCAGTTATGGTTGGAAAGGAAAAAAAAATGTACTTGTAATAGTCGAGTAACATATCAAGTAAACTAATCAAATAAACTAGGCAATAAAATAAGCAAAAATGAACAAAAAGAAACAATTAAATCATTGAAATCATCAAGAAAACTGAAGAAAGTAATCAAGTAAATTGTAAAATCAGGGTTCAGAATAAACACAAATGGCCAAAATAAGCACAAATGAAGAAAATAATTACTAATTAATCAAAAACAAGTAAGAAGCTGAACGAAAAATCCACAAGTTGACCAAAAATTAGTAAGAGAATCAAATTATTGAACAATGTACAAAATATGGGCATCTGGTTCGGATGCATCGTTGACTCCTCACTGGGGA